>JACBKR010000279.1:0-41690 GCA_014218235.1 Colocasia esculenta
TCGGAGTTCCAGCTGCTCTGGCCGGTGAGGGACTGGTAATCCCTACTGGGCCTTGTTCGCGAGGCTCACCCCCCCTACTTCCTTCAGCTAGGGGCTCGTTGTCGCGGGAGCTCGGTGTCGGACGGGTTGCGGAGGCGGCTGTGGCGCCGTGTGTTGTCAGCAGCAGTGAGAGTGAGCGTTGTGAGCTCTTGTAGCCGAGTGAGCTGAGAGCTGTGTTTTGCAAGTCCTCGGGGTATGCTCCTTAAGACTGCACCTTTCTTCTTGTATCTGTGCTTTTTCTTGGGACGCGTTGTACAGACTTTTCTATATTGTACATATTGTTATAGTTGTTTAAATTCAGTACATATCTCACTAGACTTGTTCATATAACCCTTCCGGGTCTTCGGATCCGTGGGTGCGACGCGAACTTCGGGCCCTGGTGGGGGTCCGGAGGGTCGGGTCGTTACATGAGGAGACCATGAAGAAGTAATATCCCCATTTGTTTGGTTAGTATTTCTGAGGTGCGGTTTGGCAGCATAGCAGTTGAGCCCAATATTCATTGGCCCGTTTGAGATTCTCAGACGGATGGGCAGCATGGCATAAGAGCTAGCATTACCCCCAGCGTTAGCTAGTGTGCACCCAATTTTCCATGTGTCTATGCTCAGAAGGTACGTGCGAGATCCGTCACATGTCATCAGTCACGAGCCAGTGGAGATTTAGTCAGACTTGTCTTATGTAGAGTGACCAGCAGCTATCCTAGATCGGAAGGTTCAACACCTCAGGAACAGAGTATTGCATCCGTGAAGGTGTTATGGAGGAATTTCTCGCGGAGGAGGGTACATGGGAGCTTGAGGAACCATGAATAAGTAATATCCCCATTTGTTTGGTTAGTATTTCTGTGCTAACTTCGAAGATGAAGTTTTCTTTTAGGGGAGAGGGTGTAAGGCCCTCACATTTTGTGCATATAATATGGTTTAATTCTATGCATATGGTATTTATTTGTTTTCTGTACATATTATAATGTTTATTCTATGCATGTATGTTTGTTTTGGTGTTCTTATGTTCTGCTTGAAATCCCTGTTTAACGTCAACATCCCTTGACGTTAAGAGTAGGTTGACGACAACTTGTGTGCCGTTGACTGTGCAGCCAGAGGATCTAGACGTCAACATCGATTGACGCCTATTTCCAGTTGACGGCAACATAGTGTGTGACGACCCAACCAACAAACTGGCCCAACAACCGTACTAGTTGGTAGACTTCCCAGGAAGGTCACCCATCCTGGGACTAGTCCCAACTGAGCACGCTTAACTTCAGAGTTCTTTTCCTGCTCGAGCTCTGAAAATGACTAGTCCGAGTTGTTGGTAGTCTACTGATTTAGTACATTTAACATATTCTTTTATGGGGTGTTACAATCTACCCCTCTTATATAAGCGACGTCCTCGTCGCTGCTCACATATAGCACACAATCAAACCCCAGGCAGGCAGGATTCTAGAGGTGGTCCCCACAGGCTCAAGAGGTGGCTCCCACTATGTAGCACTTTGCGCCATTATGGCCTCAAGAGGTGGCTCCCATAGTGTAGCACTTTGCCCTGTGTGGCACTTAGTTCTTGCACTTCCGGCTGGGAAAGGCCCCTATGAAGACCCTCATTATACCGGTACGGTTATACCAACCCACGTCGGTATAGTGAACGTTATCACAGTGAGGCATTTACCCAAACAATAACGTACGATTGAGATACACACAATATAAATACATAGTAGCGGAAGTAAAAGAACCATGTCCTTCATTCATCTCATCATCCACATTTAACATACATGATTCATGAACCAATTTAAGATCTAAAGTCCACTTAATTCACATAAAAGAAGTGCCAAAATAAAATACATAGTTTGTCCATAAATTCCTTAATAGTTCTATTACAATGCCTTGTTACATACAATGGAAGCAAAAGTCACTCTACAACTCCGTCAAGCTACTCCCCGCACTCGGAGTCGCTCTCCACGGTCTCCTCCAAAGGTGTATTACCTACTAAACCTGTACACCGAAGCAAGTAATGAGTCTAAAAGACTCAGCAAATAACACCACACATATCATACATGCACATATCATAGCCGGTTTTCATCCCAAGTCACAAGACAAAACATGTAGTATGCTTGACATCAATAAGAGACAACATATTATGGTAATCTACCACCAAGTAAACCTGGTCATGATTTCAGATTTTTCCAAAATAAAACGTCCTATTACATGCTTCCTACTTATTCCATCACATAAAGTTTTTACCTCCATTAAGCAAAACATGAGCAATCAAATATGGGTGCTTGCATACATGAAATGAGACCCTCCTATCATGATTTCTACACATTCTTGCACATGCACATTATCGTTTTATACACTTTTAGCTTGCTGTTTTGGCATGAATTAGAAGTTCACAACAAATCACATGAGAGCTACAATCTCAATTAACTATATCATGGTGGCGCTTAAACATGGAAACATTTACACATAAGCAAGAAATGCTACTACCATGATTCTACGCATTTGTACACATGTAAAGCATTTTCATAACTAAGATTAGGTTGCTGTTTTGACACAAGTTTAACATTACACATCATGGATACCATTTCATCATCTAATACATTAGTTTCACATAGTTCACTTTTCACACATTTCACATTTACACATATTCACACTACACAATTTACACATGATCACATTCACATTTCACATTTTCACATTTTACACTTTAGTGCCGTGACACATAGTCCAAACCACCACTAGAAGGACACATACACATCACATACACATAGACGTCACCTAGGCAATACAGTGACGACTCTTGGACTGCGCAGACTGGGAGAAGAAGTCTCCACCCTAACCAGTGGTACTTGTCCACCTCCAGGATTTCATCCTAATGCCCTTAGGATCTTAACACATTGAACCTTCTCATGTGGACTTTTTCATGATACGGTTCCACGGCCCTCTATGGAAGCAGTATCACACTTGGCACAGTCTTACACATTACACATATCGATTTTTACACACCTTTTTACACATGGCGTACACACACCTTTATATTTTCTCATTCACATATGGCTATGTTTTCCTAGCATGATACTACAGATGACAGGGATTACACATTCGGTAAGTCGCTTAAATCAGTTTGCACGCGCATTTCAAATCATTTTCACAATAGCATGTATTATTCACATATTTTCGCATGGAAGTTTCATATTGCATTCTACAGTTGTTCAAACAGCCTGAAAATTTAACCACATGCTGATTAAAGGTTTATGACCTCACATGCAAATTTCCAGATTTTTCTGAGTCATATTGCATTTACAGAATTAAATATTCAGTTGCATGCCATTCATAATTCAATTTGTCATGGGACATAACATGAATCTCAGATTTCACATTTCACAGATCTGAATCTATCATACATGTTGTTATAGAAATTTTTCCCAAATTTATTTCACAACATACAATTTACTGTGGATGTTTGAATACCCTATTGCTTTCTTTCTATTTTTGTTGCAAAATTACAGTAAATCATATGAACATGAACAAATTCTCAAATTTGCAGGGTATGAATGGCGCATATACACATGGCATAGAAAAGTCTAGGGCATTTAATTCCTCAGAATTATGTAGACAGTAGTGAACATACATAATCTATTTTTCCCCCAACATGTATTTCAATAAATCTAATATTTTGTCATCCACAGAAAAATACAGAAATTTCCACAAACATCACATTAGCTATTTTACATAACATATAAAAATTACACTATATCCTCATGCGTCAAAATCTGGAAAATACTTATTTAAAGCAGAACAGTTTACTATTCTGCACTGAAGAACTTAGCGGCAATGTCTGGCCGTTCAAGGAGTTGGACGGCAAGATCGCTGGACGCATACTAGAGATCTTGGCGTCAATGGCATTGACGCCAAGTTCTTGTCTGTGCAAGAACACAGACCGAGCTCCAAATAACAAGGGAATGTGAGGATCCAGGACACGAGGAAAATCTGTAAAATAAGAAACCCTACTAGACATACATGGACGATGTGTGTAGGTTACTTGCCTCTGAAAAAACTCCAAAGGGATCTAGGGTTCGTATAAGCTCTCCTTGGGCAGTCCCAAGAAGTCTCCAATCTTCCTTCCTCCTGGTTCTCAGTCGATCTCCACAGCAAGTTGGGGTCGGGGAGCTCTTCCTCGATGTTCCAGCTACCCCCTTGTTGCAATAGAACGCCGGGAACACCTTCACACTGATGGATCCGAGCTTGCAAAGTCCAACTTTTCTCACAGACCAGAACTGGTTTTTTTCTTCTTCCCTCTTTGCAAAGAGCCAAAGAGAGCTCTGGGGTTTGCAAGGAGAGGTTGGTTTAAAGGAGAGGGTCTCTCCTTTCCCGCAGGGTGATGTGAGGCCTTCATAGCCGTTGGGGACAGCTCCCCAATGGCTGGGGTTGCTTGTCCCAGGAACTTCGGGCTCTGCTTGCATGCATGTCAGAGATATTAACGTCCATATCCATGACGTTGCTTAAGTATTGGTCCATCGATGTGGACGCTGGATCAGCATGGGCGTCCATCCATGTTGACGCCAACTTGGCCCTTCGGCCAGAACTCAAAACATGCAGAAACCATACCTAACTTATACATATATACATGCCATGCATATGTATTATCATGTACACACTACCACCATGTATTTCATACATTATTTACAACTAATTATACACATGCACACATAAGTATAACTAGTTAATACATACGTAGATATGTACATCTATGCATACACAAACATGAATTATTTACACGAAATAAATAATACAAAAATTCGAGGGCCTTACACCCTCTCCCCCTTAAGAAACTTCGTCCTTAAAGTTTAAACAACTACTCAAACAAGCGGGGATACTTCTTATTCATCGCATCCTCAAGCTCCCAAGTAGCCTCCTCTCGCGAGAAGTTCCGCCATAGAACTTTCACCGACGCAATACCCTTGTTCCGAGATGCTGAACCTTCCGTCAAGAATAGCTACTGGTTGCTCCACATACGACAAATCTGGATGAATCTCCACTGGCTCATGACTAACATCACATGATGGATCTTGGACATACTTCCTAAGCATAGAAAGTGGAAAACAGGATGAACACTAGCTAAAGCTGGGGTAAAGCTAGCTCATATGCCACGCTGCCCAATCGTCTGAGAATCTCATATGGGCCAATGAATCTAGGGCTCAACTTACTATGCCTGCCAAATCTGACGACACCCCAAGTAGGTGATATCTTCAAGAAGACATGTTCATCCACCTCGAACTCTAAATCCTTCCTTCTGTTGTCGGTGTAGCTCTTCTTCCTATCCTGCGTCGCAACAAGTCTCTTTCTGATAAGCTGGACCTTATCCGAAGTCTCCTGAACTAACTCTGGACCGATCAGCTGCCTATCACCGTCTCCTCCCAACATAAAGGAGATCTGCAAGGCCTACCATACAACGCCTCAAATGGAGCCATACCAATACTCGCATGAAAGCTATTGTTGTATGCGAACTCCACTAGAGGTAAATGACGCTCCCAATCATCCTTCCAATCCAGTACACACGCTCTCAACATATCCTCGAGCGTCTGGATAGTCCTCTCGACTGTCCATCAGTCTGGGGATGAAACGCTGAACTGAGCTTCAGCTCCGAACCTAACGCATGCTGAAGACCCTTCCACAACCTCGAAGTAAATCTCAGATCTCGATCCGAATGATCGACTTCGGCACACCATGCAATCTAACCACACTACTAACATACAATCTAGCTAAGCTCTCAACCGACTGCTTCTTCTTCATCAGTAAGAAATGCGCAGTCTTCGAGAATCTATCTACAACTACCCAAATCGAGTTATTGCCCCTTCTAGATCGAGGCAAACCCGAAACAAGTCCATAGTGACAGCTTCCCACTTCCACACTGGGATCTCCATCCTTTGCATAAGGCCGGATGGTCGCTGTCGCTCGGCCTTTACTTGCTGGCATACTAAACACCGGATACATAATCCGCTACATCCCTCTTCATGCCAGACCACCAAAAGGACCTCTTCAAATCCTGGTACATTTTCGTGTTACCCGATGAATAGAGAATCGCGATCTATGAGCCTCCGTTAACACATGCTCACGAACATCTACCAAATCAGGGACACAAACACGGTGATGAATCTAATCACAACGTCCTCATCACGAGCAATGCCTGCCTTGCCCACTAACTCTAGAGTCTAGGGTCGGCTTTCTGTTGCTCGATCACCTCATCCAAAACCGAGGACCTAAGAGATAATTGAGCTACAAAAGCCTGGCATAGCGATGGCTCTAACTCAGTCAACGCGCAAGCCGCATCCTCCAACATCTTCCAATCCTGCTGAAGAGATGGCCTCTTTCTACTCAGCATCCATACGACATTCGCCTTCCCAGGGTGATACTGAAGGTCGAAGTCATTGTTCTTCAAGAACTCAATCCATCTTCTCTGCCTCAGGTTTAATTCCTTTTGGAGAAAAGATACTTCAAGCTCTTGTGGTCGGTAAACACCTCAAATCTGACACCATAAAGATAGTGCCTCCAGATCTTTAGCGCTGCATGAACCACTGCTGCGAGCTCCAAATCATGAGTCGGATAGTTCGTCTCATGCTCCTTCAACTGACGAGAAGCATAAGCCACTACCCTTCCTTGCTGCATTAGCACACAACCTAAACCAATCCGAGATGCATCCGTGTAGATAGCAAAGCCCTCTACACCGCTCGGTAAGACTAACACCGGAGCTGACGTGAGCTTAGTCTTCATAATTGAAAACTACTCTCATACTTCTCGGACCAGTCAAACTTCACTCCCTTTCTGGTGAGCTAAATCAATGGGCAGCGATGGATGAAAATCCCTCAATGAATCGCCGATAGTAACCAGCCAAACCCAGAAAACTACGAATCTCTGAAGGGGTCTTGGGAATCTCCCATCCATAACTTCCTGGACCTTTGCTGGTCAACTGCAACACCAGCACCAGAGATAACATGCCCGAGGAAATGAACCTCGCGCAACCAAAAATCGCACTTGCTGAACTTAGCATACAGCTTGTGCTCACGAAGAACCTCTAATACTACCCTCAAATGCTGATGGTGTGTGGTCTCGTCCGAAGAGTAGACCAGCACATCATCAATAAACACCACAACAAAGCTATCTAGGTATGGCCTAAACACCATGTTCATGAGATCCATGAACGCTGCAGGGGCGTTGGTCAATCCGAAAGGAAGAACCAAAAACTCATAATGTCCGTAACGGGATATGAATGCCGTCTTGGACACATCCTCACTCTGAATCCTCAACTGATGATACCCAGATCGCAAATCAATCTTAGAAAAGACTGATGCATCTTGCAACTGGTCAAACAAATCATCAATACGAGGTAAGGGATACTTGTTCTTCACAGTCACTTGGTTCAGCTTTCTGCAGTCAATGCATAACCTAAGTGACCCATCTTTCTTCTTGACGAATAATACAGGTGCGCCCCAAGGGAAACACTAGGGCGAATAAATCCCTTATCTAGCAACTCTTGCAACTGCCTCCTTAACTCGGCTAACTCCGTAGGTGCCATCCGATATGGAGCCTTCGAGATAGGAGAGGTGCCCGGAAGCAACTCTATGGTAAACTCTATCTCTCTATCCGGTGGCAAACCAGACAAATCATCAGGACAGACGTCTGGAAAATCCTGCACCACATCAATCTCTGCAAGAGTAGGTGACTCATCAGCCTCTGGTACTAATACCACGCTGGCAAGAAAAGCGTCACAACCCTTGTTTACCATACGCATCGCCTTCATGGCAGAGATGACTATCTTTCCCGCCAAGTTCCTTGGCAAGGGATGAAAGAACTCGTCCTCACCAGGAATGCGGAAAACAATCCTCTTCCCACGACAATCCACTAACGCATAGTGCTCCTCTAGCCAATCCAGACCAAGAATAGCATCATAGTCTTTCATCTTTAGCAAGAAAACACCCATCTAGGACTCTATCCTCTATGCACACAGGTAACGACGGAATGCACTTCCTAGTCGATACCGTACCCACAGGGGTGTGCACAGACAAAGGGACTTCTAAATCCTCAGACTCTATGCCTGACTCTAAGGCTAACTGCCTAGCGAACCGCTCGGAAATGAACGAGTGAGTAGCACCCGTATCAAACAACCCGAGTGTGCACGCCTAGAAGTAAAACCGTACCTTCGGTGACATGCTCCGCCTGCTCGGCGTCCTCGGCGCGCTAAAGCAACACTCGAGCTGGGGCTCGAGGCCTTCCTGGTCTTCCTGTAGCTGGCGCTGCTGCCGCTACCGCTGCTGGGGCTGGCGCTCCAGCGCTGACTCCCTACTGAAGTCTTGGGCAATCCTTGATCTTGTGGTCGCTACTTCCTCACTTCAAGCACTTTCCCGTAATCATCCAACATTCGGAACCACCATGTGTCTTCCCACAGTGAGGACACTCTTTCTTCACACCAGGGGAACGTACAGAGGGTACCTGAGCGTTTCCGACTGCTACTGATCGCTGCTGTGTCTGGTACACTGCTTTCTTCTTGTCCTGCTGCTGGAACGTAGCTGCAGGCCTCTTCTGCGAACCTTCTTCTCTTCAAGGTATTGCTCCATCTCACCCTCCTGTCTGCAAGCAGCACTAAGTGCCTCGTCCAAGGTGCGATGGTCGAACGCCACTAGCCTCGTCCTCAGTGATGGCTTGAGTCCCATCACAAACTTCTTTGCTTTCCTGCGCTCATCTGTCACGATATGAGGTGCATACTTAGATAGTTCTGCAAACCTTGTCTCATACTCTAGCACGGTCATGGAGCCTTGCGTCAAAGAGAGGAACTCCTGCTCTATCTGATCTTGAATATGCTCGGGGACGAACTTGGCCCGAAAGAGCCTCACGAACTCGTCCCAAGCAACATCACCGCGTCGTCTTCAAACCGTGTACGCAGAAATGATGCCCACCATACATCAGCTCTTTCCTGCAGTACACCGTTCATAAGCACCATCTAAACAAATCTAGCTTAACAGAACATACAAGCATATAAACTAAAGCATACCTGTAGCATGCAGTGGCTAATGTGACCTTATCCTTATCTGCACACCTGATGGCTCGGAAGATCTTTTCTATCTCCCTCATCCAGCTTTCTGCCAACAATGGATCGCTCTCCCCCTTGAAAGAGGGTGGTAGCATCCTCTTGAATCTCTCCATGATGGAAGGTCCACCATGGTCCTGAGCTGGTACTTGAGCCTGCTACATTCAACAACAATAGTACACATTCAACATAACATCATACAATTAAATAAAACAGACTACACTTGCATTAATATGCTAACCTGGCCTCCAACTGTGCCTGGAGTGCAGCCTGAGTATGAGCCTGCGTCTGCATGGCTTGCACCAGACCTTGCATGAATACTCCATAATCCACAGGCGGCGGTGGGGAAGTACAGGACCCTGAGGTGCCGGGGCCTGCTGCTCCGCCCGCTCCTCATGTCTCGGCTCGTCCTCACAGGCCGGCGCTCCGCCACGCCTACCTCTCAAAGCCATGGCTGCAATGAATTTCAGCCACTATTAGAGCTACGTTAATTATTTCCTACCCATTTTCTTATCTATTTTTCATTCATTATTAATCATTTCTACACATGTGGACAATCTATGTAGACTTAGCATGTAATGAAGATGATGATTATGTATATTTATGTATAATCTCAATCGGTCGCTCTGATACCAATCCCTGTGACGACCCTCATTATATCGGTACGGTTATACCAACCCACGTCGGTATATTGAACGTTATCACAGTGGGGCATTTACCCAAACAATAACGTACGATTGAGATACATACAAATATAATACAGAGTAGCGGAAGTAAAAGAACCATGTCTTTCATTCATCTCATCATCTACATTTACGTACATGATTCATGAACATTTAAAGATCTAAAGTCCACTTAATCCACATAAAAGAAGTGCCAAATAAAATACATAGTTTGTCCATAATTCCTTAATAGTTCTATTACAATGCCTTGTTACATACTGGAAGCAAAAGTCACTCTACAACTCCGTCAGCTACTCCCCGCACTCGGAGTCGCTCTCCACGGTCTACTCCGAAGGTGTATCACCTACTAAACTGTACGCCGAAGCAAGTAATGAGTCTAAAAGACTCAGCAAATAACACCACACATATCATACATGCACATATCATAGCCGGTTTTCATCCCAAGTCACAAGACAAAACATGTAGCATGCTTGACATCAATAAGAGACAACCTATTATGGTAATTCTACCAAAGTAAACACATGGTCATGATTTCAGATTTTTCCAAAATAAAACGTCCTATTACATGCTTCCTACTTATTCCATCACATAAAGGTTTTTACCTCCAATAAGCAAAACATGAGCATCAACATGGTGTGCTTGCATACATGAAATGAGACCCTCCTATCATGATTTCTACACATTCTTGCACATGCACATTATCGTTTTATACACTTTTAGCTTGCTGTTTTGACATGAATTAGAAGTTCACAACAATCACATGAGAGCTACAATCTCAATTAACTATATCATGGTGGCGCTTAAACATGGAAACATTTACACATAAGCAAGAAATGCTACTAGCATGGATTCTACATTTGTACACATGTAAAGCATTTTCATAACTACGATTAGGTTGCTGTTTTGACACAAGTTTAACATTAACACATCATGGATCACCATTTCATCATCTAATACATTAGTTTCACATAGTTCACTTTCCCACACATTCACATTTACACATATTCACACTACACAATTTACACATGATCACATTCACATTTCACATTTTCACATTTTACACTTTAGTGCCATGACACATATCCAAACCACCATTAGAAGGACACATACATATCACATTCACATAGACGTCACCTAGGCAATACAGTGACGACTCTTGGACTGCGCAGACCTGGAGAACAAGTCTCCACCCTAACCAGTGGTACTTGTCCACCTCCAGGATTTCATCCTAATGCCCTTAGGATCTTAACACATTGAACCTTCTCATGTGGACTTTTCCATGATACGGTTCCACGGCCCTCTATGGAAGCAGCATCACACTTGGCACAGTCTTACACATTACACATACCGATTTTTTACACACCTTTTACACATGGCGTACACACACACCTTTATATTTTCTCATTCACATATGGCTCTGTTTTCCTAGCATGATACTACAGATGACATGGATTACACATTCGGTAAGTTGCTTAATCAGGTTGCACGCGCATTTCAATCATTTCACAATAGCATGTATTATTCACATATTTTCGCATGGAAGTTTCATATTGCATTCTACAATTGTCCAAACCCCTAAATTTAACCACATGCTGATTAAAGGTTTATGACCTCACATGCAAATTTCCAGATTTTTATGAGTCATATTGCATTTACAGAAATTAAAATATTCAGTTTCATGCCATTCATAATTCAATTTGTCATGGGACATAACATGAATCTCAGATTGACATTTCACAGATCTGAATCTATCATACATTTTGTTATAGAAATTTTCCCCGAATTTATTTCACAACATACATTTACTGTGGATTTTTGAATACCCTATTCATGCTTTTATTTTTGTTGCAGAAATTACAGTAAATCATATGAACATGACAAATTCTCAATTTGTAGGGTATGAACTGGCGCATATACACATGGTATAGAAAATTCTAGGGCATTTATTCCTTAGGAATCATGTAGACAGTAGGTGAACATACATAATCTATTTTTCCCCCAACATGTATTTCAATAAATCTAATAATTTATGTCATCCACAGAAAACACAAAAATTTCCACACATCACATTAGATATTTTGCATAACATATAAAATTACACTATATCCTCATGCGTCAAAGTCTGGAAAATACTTATTTAAGGCAGAACAGTTTACTGTTCTGCACTGAAGAACTTAGCAGCAGTGTCTGGCCGTTCAAGGAGTTGGACGGAAAGATCGCTGGACGTATACTGGAGATCTTGGGTCAATGGCATTGACGCCAAGTTCCTGTCTGTGCAAGAACACAGACCAAGCTCCAAATAACAAGGGAATGTGAGGATCCAGGACACGAGGAAAATCTGTAAAAATAAGAAAACCCTACTAGACATCTACATGGACGATGTGTGTAGGTTAATTGCCTCTGAAAAATACTCCAAAGGGATCTAGGGTTCGTAGAAGCTCTCCGTGGGCAGTCCCAAGAAGTCTCCAAAACTTCCTTCCTCCTGGTTCTCAGTCGATCTCCACATCAAGTTGGGGTCGGGGAGCTCTTCCTCGATGTTCCAGCTACCCCCTTATTGCAGTAGAACGCCGGGAACACCTTCACACTGATGGATCCGAACTTGCAAAGTCCAACTTTTCTCACAGACCAGAGCTTGCAATGTACATATCTACTATGTAAGGCCCTCGAATTTCGTACATTATTTACAACTAATTATACACAGCACACATAAGTATAACTAGTTAATACATACGTAGATATGTACATCTATGCATACACAAACATGAATTATTTACACGAATAAAATAATGCAACGAAATTCGAGGGCCTTACATAGTGGCCGTTTACTTCTCTGACTATGTTTGGGATTCCAGATCTGAAACGACTGCGTTTTCTCGAATCTATTAGGAAATGTTCCCCCAACGGTCAAGACTCCTAATGCTAGTTTACCCCAACTTTTAGCCTATATAACTTAGAGATCTTGGCTAATGGAGGACTTTTCTCCTAGGGCTTTGGGTTCTGGGAGAGAAAAAGAGCAGACCTTTGAGACCTTTGATCCAGTGGTGTGGAGGCTTCACCGGCAATCTTCATCGACTGGAAGGTGCATCTGGAGGTGAAGAAGCTCTCTTGACTCCGAGAGACCATCTGTGTAGGCGTGAAGATTGGATTTGGGGTTGAAGGCATCACCTTCTTGCTTGGTCGAGGAGGGCTTCATCGCCAAATTTGATCTTCTGAGATTTTAATTTAGGCAGTACCTTAGGGGTTTCATCCCTAGACATGTCCCCTAGAGTTTAGGAATTTTTGTGGATTTTTATTTGTGTCCTAGACCCGCAAATTCTCTCTTTTATTACGTTCGGTCAGCACTTTTCTGCAGACAAGAGGTTGACGACAACCTTGTTGCCGCCAAGTTCATGATTTAACGCAATCAATGGTTCCGTTAACCCATATTGACGGCAGGACCCTTGCCGTCAAGTTCATCTATTTTCTGCAGAATTATGTATTTAATCTCTGTGCTATGATTTTCTGATTTCTGGATGTCTGTATATGTTGTAAAAATTCTGGTTTGTCAAGTATGCTCTGTTGGTCAATTATGAATTTCAGTCGAATTTCTGATCATGCTATTATTTAATATAAATTCTGTTATAAAGAAATATGCATGAATTGATAGGGTTAAATTCTAAATAAATAGTTTTTTGACGCATGTTACTATTGTAGAAAATTTTTATGAACTTAGGGTTATTGTTTGAATGTTTTAAAACTGTGAGAATTGACTATTTTACTATCTATCATGTTAAGTGGATTATCTTGCTGAAATTGCATGAAATCTATAGTAAATGTTAAAAATAATTTTACTGTTGCGAAAATTCTGAAACATTTGTCATATGACATATCACATGTGTAGGGTTTGTAGTTAGAATTGTGCTGTTTTGATATCCGTAGGTACTGTTTGTACTTTTAAAGGGTGTTAAAGCCATGTTAAGCATGTATGATTTAGATAATGTATTTCCAAGTGATTAGCAGCATGTTTAGGTACTGTTATGCTAAATTTGACACTGTGAAATAGTCATGACAGGTTCTGTAAATTGAGATTTATATATTTGAAAGATTTGCACATGAATGGATCAATCAGTGCATGTAAATAATGTAATCATGTGATTAAGTGAGATAATGTGTTTAAGTGGAATATGTGCCGAAATTGACACTGCTACTATAGAAGGCTGTGGAGCCATACTGTAAAAGTCCCTATGGGAAGGCTCATGTGTATGTGATATCCTGTGGGCATTAGGATGAAATCCTGGAGGTGGACAAGTCCTACTAGTTAGGGTGGAGAGGGCTTCTCCCGGTTCTGCGTAGTTACCAAGATTCGTCACTATATTTCCTAGGTGATGGTATGTGTTATGTGAATGGTGCCCTTATTTATGGTGGTTCGGACTATGTGTCACGACAATTAATGTGTAAAAGTGTGAAAATGTGTGAATGTGAATTGTGATCGTGTGATAGTGTTGTGTTAATGTGATACCATGTGAATATATTATTTATGTTAAACAACGTAAAAGATGTGATTATGTGATATAAAAGAATGTGAAAAATGTTAGACATCATGCTAGATTTGTTAGTAACCATGTACTTAGTTCCATGAGCTATTTGTTTAGAAATATAGAATGATGAATGGAAATTGAAACCTTGAATCAAGTTAAATTTCATGTGTAGGAAGCATGTTATAGGTACTTATGTGTATTTGTTTAATTGACATAAACCATGTGCCCTGTACTTCTCTTATTGTTTAAAAGATTAGCTTAATGTGATATGTGTAAGGATGTGCCAATGATTGCTTGCTGGGTCTTTTTGGAAGACTAATACTTGCTTTAACATACAAGTGAGACAAATGTTCCCGTGCCAGAGGAGGACATAGTGAGGAGCGACTCTGAGCGAGAGGAGTAGCTGTACTTGTGGAGACTATTTGTGTAGACTACAATTTCATTTACTAGTATGTGGACAATGTTATTACATGGACTTGTATATTGTGGACATTGAGTTTATTTCATTGTTACTATATAGACTGTGGAATGTGTGAATGATGATGGAATAAGAATGTCTTTTATTCCGTTGTACTTCCTTTTGTTATTTTATGTACATCTCTACCTACTTTGTTGTGTTGGGTACATGTCCCACTATGACGGCGCCCTTTATACGATGAGGGTTGGTATAATCGTACAGTATAAAGTGGGTCCTTACAGTTATCACTCACCTTACATTATTTGTTATGTGTCTCAGGTACTCAGAAGATGACGTTACACACGTCAATGGGAAAGGGCCAAAGTGATGACGACCAGACGTCATGTCGATGGTGTCACCCTAGTATAACAGAGTCTAGTTAGATATTTTGCTTAAATTTTCTTTCCAATGTAATGATGTCTTTGAGCCCTATGTATTGGCTATGAATTAGAGGTTGTAACAATCTTGTGAAATATCAATAAAATGAAGAGTTTATTCCAATTATTATTTGTTAGATGCTCCGAATCATTCGACTGTTGTGCAATTTACACTACTATATACTTTGCTCACGTCTCCCTGATTTATTCCGCTACTAGATTGGCGGGCGTGACAACAACCCTCTTAGACTATTACAACTACTCTCTCAGACAAGAAATGAGCTGAAATTCAAGAGAGAGCAAGAGACGAGGAGCCGAATGGCGATGACTCTTCTTTCACATTTAGGTCTGTTGGTCGTTGATGTATTTTCATGGTTGACTCTCAATCATCCACGATGCCAATGTGCTTCTATTTAACTTCACTTCTCGGAAAATACCTGTTGAGATGTCCGTTGTATCTCATTTCTTGATGCTCATTTACATGCAGCCATAGATGGTCTAACGTTGTAGGAATGTGTGACTACCAGAAACCTACATGCATTAATGCTTGGATACAGAGAGAGAACGTAGAGATATCTTCAGTGTTAGTCAACATCTTGTCAAAGAGTAGGTATAATAAGGTGTTGTACTAGAATAGGTATGTCCATTCTGTCACCACTTAAACAATTGAAGACTTGTCACGTAAATGGTAAGTAGTAAGGACATTCACCAAGAAAGCTTTATCAAGTATACAACTAAGCAATACATAGATACATTTAAAAAAGCTCCTTGATGGCAATGTGTAGTGGGTAGATGATGAGAGTAGTAGTCGATGTGTAAGTGCATATTTTAATTTACGAAAGTGGAAGTACACCATTCCCCCTAAGGAGGATTTTATTTTTCAATTATTGGGAAGGACTGATCTGGTCATTTTCATTGTGGAGGCAGTCGAGAGATGCTCTTGTTTACCCATTGCACATGTTATTTTGATGATATCAACTACATGAGAATATTTCCTTTTAACTGATGAAGTGAAGTACTATTTTTCTAGGATGACTAATGTCAACAAGGAATCCACAAAAGATCAGCAAAGATTGAAGAAGAAGATTTGGAAGTATAGTTCTTGACAACCTCCAACTCAACTGTCGACAATCTAATATAGTTCTAAAAAATTGTTGCTGGATGACAGAACTGGTACAATAGTTGTCTACAAACAACTTTCGATTGTCAACAACCAAAGGCATTCTCCATTGCAATCAGTTTGTCATCATTGAATTCACTAATTTCACACACCATTGACATCAGATCTGTTCTACATTCTTGCATTGGTCTCCATCATTAGTAGAATTCGTGTCTAATCAATGATTTGCTAAAATTGAGAGAAATCTATTCAACCCCCCTTTCTAGATTTCATTTGAAGCTATTTCCACATCCTTCACTCTGTACATAGTATGGGTCAAGAAAAGAATGAAGCTCCTTCATCTATCAACAACAGACAAGTAGCACAGAAGACAAGTTCAGAGCGTAAGGGCAAGAGATGTAGTACTGCGCACATAGGTAGAAGAGGTGTGCAGACAACAGTCTCAATAGAGGCGATGCGCAGAGAGATGAAGGAGATGTGTAGACAGTAGTCCTAGATGGATGAGATGTGCAGACAGATGGCGCAGATAAGCGCATTCATGACCCAGTTCTAGGATTCTCAAGGAGGTGGTCAACCACAGGGAGTTGTTTCCCGTGATGATGAGGGAAAGGGCGGCATATATGAGGAGGGGGATGATTACGACGTTGATTGAAGGATTGATAGACATTTTTATGTTCTATATGTATTGATAGATATTTTGTTGTGGTATATAAATTTATTAGTTGCATTTCTTAAACATTTTGTTGTGATATATGGATTTATTAGTTGCATTTGTTATTGTATCTTATGAATATAAACATAGGTATTTGTACTAACTAATACGAATAATTAATATTTTAAAATAATTTATTAAAAAGCATTGTAAACTAGAAGCCGCTAATCGACTCCTTGCATATGTTAGTGATCAACAGCTAAAGAGACACTGCAATATGTTGAGACTCAATTTCTCCTAGGAATCAATTCTAACCATGACATATGGACAAATGTCAGCAACTCCCTAGCTGTTGAAATAGGAGACATATGTCAATGACTAAAAGGCTATTGACCTATGCTCAAACATAGGTTAGCGACAATTAGCCTTGGGCATATGCCCACATGTCAATGGCTAGAGTAGCCGTACGTATATGTCCATATGTCAGGATCATATCTCAGCATATCGACGGCCGTTGACGTGCCATACATATGTCGAGGGTTCTGCATGTAGCCACGGATATATCATAAGTCAATGGAGCATTTGTCGGCAATTTTGTAAACGGCCATGGACCCACAGTCTAACATATTGTTTAGTCAGTGACTTTTGAATTTTTGTTCACGGCTTTCAACCGCTGCCATATACATGTTTTCTTGTAGTCATGAGTTAAACATTGGAGTAGCATCAAACGACTTGCCGACTTGTCCATGCGGGGAAGATGAGCCGAATCAGCAGATCCATCAGGCTGAGATCTGAGTGACTCAGAACCGCTTTGCTTATTCTTATCTGTTGCCCCTGAATAGCCAATCATGTTTAGCACATGCTTGGGGTCAAGGTATGCGCATTTGCAGACTTTTTCACCGCTAACGTGTTGGCCACAAATCAGTACTTTTTTCCTCGCCATTATTGACTTAAAGTAGTCCATTTCGACCGTGTGCGTAGCACCCATCGTCTCCTTCTGGTACCGCACATATTATAAGGTTTTCCTGGGTTGTGCCTCCCCCAAATACTCACGTCTGTTCCCATCCGCAAAAGTAGTACCACCCTTTAAAACAGTTGGTGAGTGCAGGCCAAAAGTGACCACCATGCGTTCATTCGTAGGAAATGACTGGAGGAGATTGAGATGAGGCGAAGAAGAGATATGATCAAATGGGAGTATACCCCCATATCTTTTGTAACTGGGTAAGTATTGGATTCATGTGGACGAATATCCAATATATAATAAGGTATAAGACTTGTTCTTGGAAACATATAAGCCAGCAGCGCATTTTATGCCCACCGGTTATGGTCACGGTATCATGAATGATCGAGAGAGGGAGAGAAAGTGCCTGCGTGTGTGTGTGTATGCGATGGGGGCCATATGGCCATTGGAAGTGCCCAAAGGTCCATGTAATCGTCCCCAAAGGTCCATGTAGCCCGAAAACCAAACCACCGGAAAAAGCATATATATCCAGCAGTAATTTTGGGGAGGCAGTTTCCATCAGTTGACATGAGAGCCCACTGATCCACTGATGTCTTGAAACACTCCAGTCCCTATATATATATATATATAAGCATTACACTCCTGCCCCTGCCTGCACTGCCACCCACAAGTGTTCATCTCTCTCTCAAGTCGTCTACTGCCTTTGTGCGCTCTGTCTCTCGTCCAGACTTGCAGTCTCATCGCCATGTCTTCAACCAGCAAACTCTGCCATCTCAAGTGCGAGTTGAACATGCTCAGAGCGAGAAACCTCGATGCTGAATACCACTCTGGACTCTTCCTTAGATGTTATGTTTCCACCGGAGGCGGCCGGCGTGTTCGGGTCGACAGCGGGGAAATTCCCATGACCTCTTGCAGCCCAACTATACCTGTGACACCGCTTGCTGTGATAGAAAGCCAAGAGACGCCGATCACATGAACAAGCTGGTGGAGGAGCAGAGCATCGTGGTCGAGCTTCGCCGGAGGAAGGCGGCATCTCTTCTAGGACGACAATTGATCTTCAGATCCAAGCTCCTGGGAAAAGCTTCGGTTGCATGGAAGGAGACGATGGTGTCGGCCGGCGAAAGATGGATCACAGTGGGCGACAGAAGCTGCACGGCCGGCGACCAGAAGCTGCCCGCCATCCTCGTCGAGATGAAGATTTGGCTTACGGAGAAGGCCGGAGGGCGGGGAGCAGCTGCCTGCACTCAGTTGGAGTGCAGATGTAGGTATTGTGAGTGGAGCCTTGAAGAGGAGGACATGTTTGCCCTAGCAACAACCATACCGGCATCTTAGACTCCGGATCGGATCCCGGTCACTGCGGAAGGACGGGATTGAGAAGATCAAAACGTAAAAATCTAAAATTCTCTCTTGTACTGACCCAACTCTCTCCTACGCGGCACTGAGAAGATCCGCATCTTAAGATGGATGCTTAAATTAAACCCACCAGTGCAGTGTGTCATCACCGTCCAAGATAGAGATGTATAATTACAAGTACATGTAGCTATATATAGAACAATTTCTTCCTTCACTGTTGATTTGACAACTTTTCATCTTGGGGCTGTTTTCTTAACTGAATGAAGCACCACTACAGGAAAATCAGGTTTTGCTTATGTCCAAACACCGTAGGTAGAGAACCAAAAATCGTAAGTATAGTCTTTACTTATGGTGTTACCCTACGATATGGTTTCGTCGGCTATACTCCGACGGCGAAGGCCTAGGGCTACGGTGTTTTAAACTCCGTAAGTATAGAACTATAGTTACGGTGTTGGTAGCCGTAAGTAACACCATAAGGATATCCTCTTTTCGCTACGGCGATGTTAACCGTAGTCATATTTTTTGTAAGGATACTCAGTTACAGCTGCGAACATCCCTACGACATTGTGAACCGTAAGCATGTGTCCCTACGGCCACGTACACCGTAAGCAAGTATGTGTTCCTACGGCCACGTACACCACAAGAAAGTATGTTTCCCTACGGCCGCGTACACCATAAGCAGTTTTGTTTCAGCAAAAAAAAATAGTAATATATTTAGATGAATCCACATTCACCTACATTTAGAGATCCACATTCACAAGCAATTGGATCAACACATACACATCCACATTTAGATCGACACATTCACATTTGGATCAACACATATACATCCACATTTAGTTCTACACATACACATCCACATTTAGATTCATAATCCACATTTAGATCAACACATACACATCCACATTTAGATCCACACACATTCACACCCACTCATTCACAATGCACAACACATTAATAATATAAAAATATTAAAGTTTAACAAATAATAATGTTAATGAAAGATTACATCAAACATCATTGTTCACATTCACATACTGGTGCTAAAATCTATTCAGAAGAGGAAGTTAATTGTTAGTAAATGAAATTGTTCACATGTGGGAGGAGATTTGTGATTTGTCCAAATGAGCTTGCTTTCTCCTTCGACCAAGACAGGTTGCAGCAGACAAAACTGCAAGAGCAACAATATATGGTCAATAAGTACTGTGTGAGAATATGTAATAACAAAAGAAACAATATGCTTAATAAACAGTAATGCAAGGAAATACGTCATCAAACCGTTACACTTGTATCAAATAACTTAGGGAGTATACTGTGAGGTACCATGGACGATCCTCATCAACTCAAAAATAAAGGAAAATGACCGAGAAAGTCTGTGTTAGATGACTGGGTTACTTCAGATGTGAAGTGATCTGTATACATTTATAGGACACAAGTTAATTCAGATGTGAAGTGACTGGGTTACTTCAAATGGTTTACATGACTGGGTTACTTCACATGTGAAGTGACTGGCAAGCGGAATTAAAAAGATTTAAGTAGTAGCTTGTGAGTTTGGAGGATGACATCTCTAATCTCTTGCGTGAGGTAACTTGATGAGTTGATGGTTATCTCCCTATAGCCAGATTCTTTCTGCTCCTAGATTTCTGGTGGTGTTGGCAGCGCGTACGCAATTCCAGGCTGCTGGTGCTTCAACTGACAAGATGGACTTATTCTTACAGATATAGGGCTCCGTCTTGTAGTGTGTTTGCTGACTCATTGCTGATGATATAACCGGCACCCCCTTCTATTTTCCCCTCCCTCTATCTGTTGCTGCCCCGCCTGTTCCATCACCTATGGTTGGGCTATAATTGTAACGGGGCCTGTTTTTTTTCCTTTTACTAATGATATGTAGGAATACCATTTATTGACACAGATTTAAGGGTAGCTGCTATTAGTGTATCTGCTCACTCTTACAAGTCAGACACGGTTTGAAGGGAGCAGTTGTGGAGGCTATGGCTTAAGGTCATATAGTGTTGAAGGGCACCTATCTGGAAAGTGAAGGTGGCAATGCAAAATCCAGATTCAGCTGAACACTCCAAATTTTTACTGAATCAGTCTGTCTGAAATCTGGGATGTGGATGTCAAAAGTGACAACAGATCACACTGAAATAATTATATCAAACTAAAATCAATTTTCATCATTGGCATTCACAAAAAAAAAAAACTACAACTACCATTCATTTCCCTTCCTTCCCAAGCCACATAAGCATCTTAATTCTAAGTAAAATTGATATGGTGATTGAAAGAATAAGCCAAAATTACACAGAAATGTAAACAAGTTAAGACTCAGATTCAGTGCAACTCAGATCCAGTGCACTGAGATGTTAAAAAATTTGGACCATATTATGTTACTTACAAAAAAGGGTGGAGGTGAAGATCAATCATCCACAAGCTCAACCTGTTACATGTAAAAATGTAAATAACATCAGAGTCCACGAAAAGTGCCAATGAAATCAACTGTGACATTCAGTGAAGCTATGTCTATGATGCTCAAATATTATGCATTAACAATGAAGTGGGACTTGAACAATAAGACTAATATGGTGTTCATAAAATAGATACTAAACTGAAAATGCAATCACATGGAACCAACATAGCATCCAGGAAGAACTTACTTTAAAGCTAGCTCAATGTGTTGGAGACGATAATAGAAGACAGAAAGATCCCTAACTCTTCATTGTCTCTGGGTGATCAACTGTTTATTTCAAAAAAGAGTGACTGGATATGAGGGAGCTTTGCTGCAAGTTCAACCTATTTATTTCAAAATAGTTAAGGTCTAGAGGAAAATGCTCTAGGTGATACAAAAGATCAAACTTGATATCTTAAAAAACAATATCTATGAAGATTTTTTTTTCATACCACACGACCCAAAGAACACATTTTAAGTCCCCTCATATGCATGAAATCTGTTAGAGTTTGACCATCAACTGGTGAAAGTTCAAGTGATGCAAAATCTGGTACCTACATGCATGGGAAATTCAACTGTTAGATATCAAAAGCTTCAGGAGGACAAAAGGAGGCTGTGAATATTCATCTTGGAGCATGTTGCAGATAACTGAGTAATACCAATCTGGGGAGAGCTATTTCATCATAATACTTCAATGTGATCTTCATGAGTTCTTCCAATGACTGTCAAAACAAATGAGTAAAAAAATAGCATAAAGTGAGAATTAAGATGATAATTATGTATAACACAAGAATATAAAATTAAGAAACTCAAGCACATCATTTTCGATAAAGACATTTTTTATTTGAAAGCACAAGCATATAATTAAGAACTCTGATAAGCTTGACCAATAACACATTGAAAAAAAAAACAAAAGAGTTCAGAGGTTAGGCTAAAGACCTTCTGATGCGACCGTTCCCTGAATCTTTCAAGCGCAAGAAGGCTTCTTCGGATATAAGCTTCTGCAATTCATTTTCTTCACTTATTTCATTTGATTTTGGTCCCACAGCTTCAACCGCTATATCACCATTGTTGTCTGCAACATCTGATTTCTTTTTATTCTCCTTAATGGTTCAAATTGTTTACCAAGACCTTTGACAGCCATTTCTTCTAGATAATCTTTTGAAGAGCTATTAGGCACTTCAATCTTTGAACCATCCTGTTTCTGAACATGTTGCATCCAACTATTATATTCATCAACATGTGAATATAATAAACATCAGTAACTTTTAGTTGCAAGAAATATTAGCTTCTTCTACTCATCGACTAATAGATCAAAGCTTACCCCATTAAGCACCTTTCTTGCACATCTTCATCTGAAATCAAGGAAAATTACCATCAGTGCAGAAGAACTATGCATATTTTTTCTCCTCTATATGATGAAGATAAATAAATAGATAAATGTAAATATGGATCTGGCTAAATAATAATGATCATTGTGCAATGAAGGTTAAAATGCTACATCATTCAAACAATTAAAAAAAGCTGAAGAGACTTATAGATTCTTCTAACTTATTCTGGATGATCTTAGAAAATGTCAAGAATTGGGGCAATGATGTTGATTCCTAAAATACCTGAGATGATCGGTAAGCATAACAAGAGACATTTGGGACTGTAACTAAAGTAAATCCCTATTATAGAGGGCTGAAGATGACATTTGCATGTTGCCTAAATAAAGAAAAATGTGAGATAGACACTCTGATATTCAGTAATCACAAGACTGTAGTAGATGAACCATCAAGTGTAGGCTCACTGAAAACCACCTTCCAGTGAATGAGACATGAAAGAAATCAAATGAACTAGATATAGCCTTTGTTGCAGAAAACATATTTGAATGAGAGTTCATACTTGAGAAAGCAAGAACATACCCTAATTGAAATCTTAGAGAAGTGCCCCAAATCAGCAAACATTGCCTCCGCACCTAAGGAGTAATGCACACTATTATGAATCCAAGTGGAGGAGAAAGAAATGATAGCCAGTAATATTTCGTGAAAGAAAGCCAAGTACCAGTAATACACAAGACAATGCCACCAAGGACGTCCATCCATCTTTGCCAGAGTTCTCAAAAAAATTTGTAAATGTAATGTGGTGATAGAGCACGCAAAATAGAAGGATTCCAGTGGATATTATATTATGTGATGAACGTTCTCACAATTAAAATGATAGTGTGTAAGAAAAAAGTATGTCCATATTGAGAAGAAATTATGATACTATTTTTCTTTTGAATAAAAATTTTCTTAACGTACATCCAACATTTATGAACTGATGTCAAGTACTTAGCCCTTATAATTTGTAAAAGGACATGAGCTGCCAGAAGTTCCATACTTCCATAAAAGCTGATAGCTTTAGAGACTAATGTGAGGAATACTACTTATTTCCATTCATTGTACAAACTTTCGTGTAGATCTGGAAATTTGATTTTTACTCCAGAAACAGCTGAAAGGACTGCATAAACATAACAAAAAGAAATAAGAAACATGATCAGTCAAAACTGAAGAATGAGAAAATAGCGACAGTCACAAGCATGCTTTACTTTTTGGCAGGATTCTGGATATACAACATGAACCTAGAGTCATCCTATGCAGTGGAGGATATGCACACTCGAAACACAAATTTGACTAGAAGAGGAATACCGAAATGGCAAAAGACAAGTCCAACCCCTGAAACAACCTGCACACTTACCATAACTGGGAACTCCAAATCATTGCGGTACCTTCGGCTGGCTTCTGAAAGGTCCAATACTCCACCTACAGCACCAAAACAGGAGACATCCATCCTAACCGACCTTCCAAAAACACAATACAACTAGCCCACAGCACCTGCAACAACGAAGACTTACCAAACTTGATGCGCTCGAGCACATAGTCAGCATGACAACGTCCAAATCGACGTTCGACAGACTCGCGGCACCGGGGGCCGGGGAGGCTGGACTTCAGCGGCCAGGCCAGCGGAGAGGATGAAATCGAGGAGCCTGCGGCGATCGTGCCGATATGGCTCCAGAAGATAATGCTCCATGCAGGCGCAGGGAGGAGGTCCTTGATCCCCCCTTGTTCTCCCGTCCGAAGAAACGGGTGCGACCACAAGTGTGTATTGCCCCTCCCTAGGTCGGCCGGCGCGGGGTTCAAATACACGATAGGAGATGGCGGGGGGCGGCAGGCGTTGTGTTGCTTCGATATTGGCCGCGCTAAGATGGAGAGAGTGGGAGGAGTCAGAAGCATCCAGGGGACGAATAGGGAAAAACGCAAAGAAACTTCTATGCAGGTGGACGCGTAAGAGGGGTACGATACATTCTATACCAGGGAACGAGGAGGGGACGACATTCATGGTGTGGCTGCCCAACGATGGGGGGGGGAGATCGCCGGCGGCGTAGGTGAGGGGAAGGGATGGGGGAGATCACGGGCAACGTGGGCGGCTAGGCGCGGGGGTGGTGTGGTGTTGGGGGTGTTCTAGAACGGGGGAAGGTTTGGCGAATGTTTGGAGTCCAGAGAGAAAGTTTGCCGTTATGTGAAAAGTTTTGGAGGGTGTTTTGAGTTTTTTTTGTTATAAGAGAAAATTTCAGATGATGTTTATACCTACTATTAGTTCTTACGGTAACATTTCGTAAGTATATGATTTTGTTATATGCTTACAGTATCATGTCATAGCTAGGATAGGTATATGTTAAAAGTTCAATAACAAAATTTGTCTGATATCCTTACGACACGTATATTTGTACGCATAGATTTGTCTATCTATACGAATAACTTACAAATATATTGATCCGTAATAAATTTTCGTAGACAGAACTTAGATTTCTTGTAGTGCACTGACATAATCCATAACATCTGCTGCCATAATTCTTCACCGATGTGCCATAAGTTCAATAAATTAATGACTGATATTCCTTGCGCGTTAATGTCCCTGAGATGTCGGCCGGATAGGTGTTAGGATATAATCATAATGGAATTAAACGACTATTAGTCTGCTATAAATGTTGATATGAACTCACTAAGAACATGGCACGTCCGGGGAGTCACTACAGAGAAAGTCTAATTTATTATTATTATAATTTTGAATAAAAATACTTGCCCCACTTGCACAAGTTCAACTCCGTTAGCAGCGTGGATTACCCTTGCGCAAGATGACAAGTCCAACGTGGATGCTCTATTGGACCGTGTCACATCCGCAATCCTTTCCCACATCAGCAGCCCCTCTCCGCCGCCCCATTTGTAGATCGAGTGTCGATGCAAAACATTCCCCGCCAACGGGAGGAATGGCAAGCCCCATCATAATCCCGTTGCTTACGTCAACACCATCAAGAAGAGTGTCCCATCCTGTTTGAATTTGGGTAAAATCGTAATACCCAAAAGGACCCGCCCATACCCTCCAGTCTGCTTTCCCACGTTCACATTTTTGATGTCCCACCTGTAATGACAAATAAAGAGAGAGAGTGAATTGATTTTCCAATAAAATATGAAGCACACCAAATTTAAATAATTTGTAACAACTATTTACTTAGCATAGTGAAATTTTACTAAACAGATCTGAGTGCAACTATAACAATGGGGGAAGAAAATAAAGAGCAAATCACGATGCACAAAGATACCACTTACAAGATTACCATGCATACACACATGGAGATACCTTCATATATACTATCAACACATAGACACATGATTGTTTCAAGCACACATAGGATCTATTCGTCTAGATCAACCACAATGTAGCGCAAATAGCAACAACTAAAACATCAAGGCCCAAGTTTAGTTTCCCTTGTTTTAGCAAGCTCCAAGTACAACTTCTTCCTATAGCAACGTGAACACAGTTCAAAATGATGTGACCAACTCCTTCAAAATCAGCAATGCAGATCAACACGAACATCCCTTCACACTCTCCAACTCCATCAAGACAAGGATGTCATGCCCCTAACTGGCAAGAGAATAAATCGAGAAATAGGACAAACATGCATTCAAGAGTCATTGGTGAACAACTAACACAAATAGGTCCAAACTACAATTAATAAAAAACTCTTCATTTATTCATCATAGACAAATATTACAATCTCCAATGTCAAAATAAAAAGAACAACTCTCTACTTGCTGATCTATCTCTCATAAGAAAGGTAAAAATTATAATCATGACCATTTTCTTACTAACTACTAGAATTAAGAATATTCCTAAAGTGTACTCTACACTCAACACACAGTCTCATCATTAAATTTTATTCTTCATCTTTGCTACTTAAAAGTTGAGAAAATTAGATATGAGTGCACTTGACTAATAGGAATTACATCTTCATAAGCATGTTAAGTGATTAGTATTTTAGCACTAGAAGGCACGAGCAGAAACAAGCTAACTTAAGGCACGACAAAATCATGAAAACATAACCATTAATAGGTCATAAGGTGTTAGAAGATAAGAACATATGTTGACCATGACAAGCTAGCGGGAAAGCACTTTACTAGACGTACTTTGTGAATACGTATCTAGTCATTTCAAGAAAGTCAATAATATCAAGCTGAAGCAAAGTAACTAAATTATCAAATCACAGAGAATATGATTAGTAAATATCATATGAATAGTAACATAGCAGAATGTTTAAATTAACAAACAACAATGTAACGTAATATCAGACAGATGTAATAGATTAATAGTAACTGATACGGGGATTTTTCGGCAGGTCGGCCTTAATACCGGCGATGGCCGACCTCATTAAAGATAGGCCGACAATCTTCATCGCAGGCAGGACATTAGTCAGCCGATGTTCATGGTCGGACAGTGTGACCTCTTTACTCTTTGGGGCCATCTCCCACTGCTCGGTCAAGGACGATCTCGAAGGTCGGCCGTAGCCGACCTTGTGCTAGACGTGCTTGCACTTCCCCCACAGCGATCCTCTGACGATTCAAATCGGAAATATCGTCAGCTCTACTCCTCGGGCCGACTTCTGAAGCTCGGCCATGAACTCCTCAGAAGAAGCCGACGTTGAGCTCGGTGCACTCGAAGGGCTTCCCGAGCGCTGGTCACGTGACGGACAAGACGAATAAAGTAATGTCCGGAGATCACGGATTGGTAACCGCGGCAGTTAATGCCACGATCGCCATGACTTGGCAAGGAGGTGGCGACGCCCAATCCGACGAGAATCACGGTAACCCCTCAGCGAGATTGGCGAGTCGTCCGCTCACATGTACGTGTCCTAACATTATATAAAGGGCAGACACTCCACCGGTGCAGGTACGCTATTCCACCTTAGGCTAGGCCATTCTACTCGACTAGCGACTGACTAGAGCATCAGAGTGTCTCCCCGCCGAGGTTTCTCGGCGAATTTTGCAGGTCAGGACGGAGCTCGGAGCAAACGTCACGTCGGCCAAGCGCGCCTTACACAGGGTCCATCGGCTTGGTCATCTCGGCTCACCATTCGGCGAAAAGCGCCTCAACTGTCACCTCGGCGTGAGTCGACCTATGTTGCGCTTACCGCAACAGTACAAAATAGAATGTTTGAATTGATAGACAAGCATGTAACAGAGTATTAGACAAATATATAGTTTAATCAGAACAAATAGACCAGTGCAAAATATCGATCAAGTTATCGTTTCATCTTTGGTACATTCTCCATAATTTCCTCCCACCAACGATCGTGTCAGTTGCCTGGGCATTTAGCTGTGCTCCAAATGCCTTTGATGCGATAGGAACAATCAAGAAACTATTCTTTCATAGTGAATGGGCTGCCTACTTGTGGAAGTTCTTACCGGGTTTTGGTATATATTAACATTTTAGGTTCCTCTTCAAAGTAGATCATCTCTACCATAGGCTTGAACACCATCTCTCAATGGGTTCTTTCATTTTATCTAACTTGTGTTCTCTTCTTTGGGAAATATGGCTCGCTAGGAACCTTGTGATATGAAGGGTCAATGTGACAGATGGGTTATCAAGTCCAAGATGATACACTAGATCAAGTCTTTGGTCCATGGGGTACAATTTGAGGAGCAGGATAAGCTGAAGAGAGATGCCCTTATATCATTCGGCATTTAGGTCCATAATGCTAATCCAAGAACGCCCAAGATAGTCAAATGGCTACTTCTTCCACGGCAGACACTTAAACTAAACATTAATGGAGCATGCAAGAGCACAAGAGTCTCCAAAAGAAAAGGGGGGGGGGGGGGGTTGGCATTATTAGAGATCATTCTGGTGATGTTCTCCAAGCTTATTTTCATTATTATCAGGACTGTAGTAGTCATATGACAAAGGTACATGCTTTACTTGATGGACTTTGATACTTAGGAACTCTATCATTCTGGTGATTTTCTCCTGGCTTATTCTCATTATTATCAGGACTGCAGTAGTCATGTGACAAAGGTACATGCTTTACTTTGATGGACTTCGATACCTAGGAACTCATCTTTCCATATGGTGTAGATTGAATGTGATTCTAAAGTGTTGGTTGACATTGCCAGAAGGGTGGCTGCTGCCCAGGAGCTTATCGATTTATGTCATTTCCATATGGTATAGTTACCACCTATTGTAAAAAGACCTCTCTATCTAGATAAATAGGTTGCTCTTCAATTCAACGATAGCCCTGGTCTTTCTTTGTATACCTCATTTCTTGCTTTGATTATAAAATTTATCTTTAGATAGCCTCAGCGGAGTGGGTCCATTCCCCCTCACTGAGGGAGAGTGTACTCTCCTGAGTGACTTCTAAGGCTCTATTTGATTTTTTTTAAAAAGGCTATGAATCCAACTCTCTAGTGAAAGAAAGCCTACATTTTCATGGAAAAATCTCTCATTCTCTCCAAAGCATTACTTATATGAATTCTTCCTAAGGAAGAGAAAAGCATTTACTTTGGTTTTCCAAGCAATCTCCATCAACACTAGGCTCCATCACCAGTATAAGATCTTTCTGCTGGTTACAGGTGCCCTGCAAGCCAATTCACGTGAGTGATGACACTTGTAATTATGTGCAATCTCTTTTGGTAATATTATAATGGTATTTTCTCACTGTATATTCCATGCGTATGTATATTGTCATGTCCATAGGTCCATGCAATGGGAATTGGGTCATGATGAGTTCATGATAATGAGGTCGATCCTCTTTAAACATATATCCTAAATATTCCTTGTCACAAGTTATTCAAGAATAACATTGAGATGACTGGATAGACCGGCGTGTCATATACCCGTCCATGTGATAAGGCAACTGGTCTCATATTGCTTATGTGGAGACACTAGGATATGATGCAAGTGCTCATTAAAGAATGAGTTCACTGAATGATTCGCTCTCAGAATGTTGTATAGTTAATGATACCTGATTGTGTACACCCTTTAGACCCGTTGTAATCACGGGGTTGTGCACCCCTCGAAACACACAACACGTTGTTTTTAAGAGCTTAAAGATGTAACATGGATTACAGGAAAGTGTGATCACCACCTAGTTAGTTGCCATGATTAAGACTATGTAGGCTAACTATGCTAGAAAGGGAGAGAGAACGGGGCACTGACCTTTGTCGTGACGGGTCTCCCCGCCGCGATGATTCTGGTGTCGCGACGCCCCACCAGGGCGCGTTATGTTTGTCGCGACGCCCTTGTCGACCGCGTTCTCTGCAGTGCGGGAGAATAATGGTTGGACCTTCTTCCTACCATCCGGCCGGCCAGAGGCTAAGAGCTTCTCATTTGTGATGCTTGGGTGCCTGCCAAAACAAAGAAACCAAACAATAAACCCTATTAGAACATATTTAAACATAGAATCTATCCAAAATGAAAAGAAGAGGGGGAACATGGAGGGAACGAACTTGGGGGTGGCTTTTAAAACTCCTAGGTGTATAAAACGTAGGAGGGAAGAGAATGCGTCCTATCTAAAAGAAAAACAGTAAATGCATGAAAGGAGAAAGGGGAGAGGAGGGAAGAAAGAGTCCCGAAAGGGGTGACTCCCTGGCTTCAGATGGCGTCCTTTGGTGCTGTAAAGCTGTAGAAGAAGTGGAAGTCGCCCTCTTCAAGCACCAGCTCCATGTATGAGAAAGTATGCATGACTTGGTGAAGAAATGTGAGGGAATGAGGGGGAATGAGAGGGCCATAAGCTTGTCGGGTCAGACCAGATTTCGGCAGCACTTCGTGGTGAAAAGGGCTCTCCCTTCTCTGAAGAAGAAGCCTTGCGTATATAGGAGTGGAGAGAGAAAATCCCATCCTTGGGAGATAATCACCCAAAATGAGATGATAAAATAATGTAAATCCGCATGGGAGAGTCCTAGGGCGGTCCTCAAGGGTCCTGGAACCTCAAACCGCGGCCAGGGGGGTTGGGAGGTTGCCTAGGATAGAGATAAGGCCAATAGAGGATAAATAGGAGGTGGTTGCGGAGCCCAGCGCACTCGGCTATGGTCGCGACGGATCGTAGGGGCGTGACAAGCATAGTCGCGACGGCCATAAGGGCCGCGACCCCAAGGGCACGTGCATGGATTTGCATGGGCTATCGCGACGACCATGGGGGTCGCGACAAAGCTAACACGGTGCTACGACCCGTTGTGTTAAAGAAAATCGATTATTCTTGAATTTCTGATCAATCATTTGAAAGAATAATCAATAATAAGGCACAAGGACACTTCAAGAGATAATTGGACGGGATTTAGGCTTTTAGTGGGCTCAAAGCAAGGCTAAGAAGGCCTCATGGTGAGTGACCAACTAGGGGCTCATTAAGAGACAAGAATAATGGTTCGACTTATAGGCCAGAATCGGGTGTCTACAGATTGCCCCTCCTTGGCTTCCACTTTGCAAGGGAGTGTAGCGGAAGTGTAGCGGCGGTGTCATGAAATGACGGTGAAGCGAAAATAACGCGGAGTGGACCGAAAAGGTGGGAGCCAAGGTAAAGAGACATCCGATCTAACCAACAAGCAATTGGAATCTCCCCGAGTTAGCTGCTCGAGCAGAGGAAAGGAAAACACGAGTCTGGACGAGAAGGAGAAAGAAAGGATGATCACCCCTCGATGAGAGGTATCCTAGGCGATTGGCCTGCAGGTTTTCATTTTGGAGGGACATATGCGTGCCAGGTAGGTAACACAACTCTGTCCTGGGAGCGGTTCGCACCAAAATGGATCAAAAGGAAAAGGATGAGAATTGCATAGAGAATCTAGACAGGGAAATTCTTGACAAACTGACAAGAGAAACTTGCTCGGAGGTAAACCTTCCGATTCGGAGTGGAATAGGGTTTCTTGTTCTGAACATGAAGATGATTGAGAACTCAACAAGAGCTCATCATTAGCCAGGGATGAGTCATGATAGCTCAAAGTCCTACATGATGCATGTTTGGCTAAAGAAAAGAAATCATCAAATCAAATATAAAGGAAAGGAGAAATAAAAATATATCAAGGATAATATTGCTAATTGGACAAGAATAGGTCGAGAGTCTTCCTGCAACCGTTGTGCAAGACAGAGTCTATCATCCCCAAATTTATCCAACTTAACGGCCTATCCGGCGATTAACAACGCGCACCTAAATCATCACCATTTTGTTGAAGGGAACTCAGATCCCAGAGCATGTTGAGAACCAGCCGGTCCTTTGAAGTGATATAATAAGTAAAATACCATATAGTAATGCAAGGGAGTAGGATAGTGATACTTACCTAACTTACCTGTGAAGCTCTATTTTTTGTGGATTTTCTGGTTTTCTGATTTTTTTGAATTTTTAAGATAAATAATCAAAGCAACAAATATAATAACGAAGAAAATATACACAAACGCAATCAAATAACACGAACAAACTATGCACAAACATATAAGACACACATAATAGAAAGGCGACGCACCCAGGGGTCGCGACATGGTCGCGGCGGCCTAGATGGTCGCGACCTTAACGCGTCAGATCGTGGCGTCGCGACATCATTCTGCGCGATAAACACCAAAAATCCGAGCTTATCCTTATCCTAAAGCTATCCTCTCTAACATTAGGACTCCTAAACCTATCCTAAGGCTACTCTAACTCCTATGTACGGGTTTTGGATGGGATTAGCACCCTAGAGCTCTAAAATAGGGGTGTAGGGGCTAATTTTCGCAGTTCAACTTCTTTCTCTTCCTCTCTCTTGGTTTCTCTCTCTCCAAGTCATGAAGAGAGCTCCTTCCCTCCTCCCAAGCTGCCTCCATCTCCTATGGCAGTCCCAAAGCAGCGAGGACGACCCATGCATAGCTCCTTCGCCTCTCCTCCGTGCCCGTTCACAATCGCCACGACCCGATCTTCAGTAAGTACTTCCTCTCTCTAGCCATTTGATTTTTTTCTCTCTTCTTCTTCTATTTCTTCTTCTTCTTCTTCTGCCAACCTACCTTCTATTCCCTTTTCCAGATCTCCCGGACATAGACGCTACTCCAAGATCCCCTGGCTCGAACCCATGATCAGAGCCCTTCCGTGGCGTCCACATATTCATCTGCGCGAATGGAAAACTTACCACGTCCTCGCGCTTGCCAAGAATTACCCAAGTGGTGCATGTGTGGGACAACCTTACTGCGCTTGTGGAGCTGTGGCACCTGCAGACCCACACGTTCATCTTCCCTTCTTTCTAGGCCACAATACTGCTGGAGGAACTGGAGCTTATGTTGGGGCTCCCAAAGGACAGAAGGGGAAGGAGTACGACATCTCCTACACCGTGGCTCCCATCGACTCTGGGCCATCCTAGGAGAGATAACTACCAAGCATGAGGACTCGCGGCCTATGACGAGCCCGGGGTATGCTCACCTCCTCTCGATTTCTCAATGGATATGTCTCAGTGTAAAAGAAAAACGGGGAACCATCTTGCTATTGCCAGGCCGCCACCATCTGCATCTGCGGCGTGATACTCTTCCCAGCGCAGGACAACCATTTAACTGCGGCAAATCTCAACATCATCTCCTGCACATGGAAGGTATGTCTATTTCCAGCCGTCCTTGGATATCTCTATGCTGGATTATCTTCTGCAGACACAGGCGGCCCTTTCTTTGGCTCATTTATTGCCCTCGAGTGCTGGAGGGCATGCACATCATTTTTCATGCAACGGATGACCCCTCCACCCAATGCAAGAGCATGCTTCACCATCCTTTGGGTTTTTGTTGCGCTCCTCTTCACATGACGACGCAAGCATGGTGCAAGACCGTGCTGATCAAGGGACGAAAGATGGAGGGTCTATTTCAAGACAATGACTATGGAAAAGTTCGAGATGCGACCGCGATTTCTCCATAACAAAATGATCCGCCTCCCTCAGCGCATCGGCCTAGCTCTGCTACTCATTGGAAATGAAGCGCTGGTCTATACACCACCCTGACTGGTGCCACCTTCAAGCGGTGCTGGACGCACAATTGTGCCACCACTCTCTCACTACCCGCCAATCCAAGCACGGAGAGGAACGACAATCAGGATGAACGAGACATGAGGAGTGCAATTGTACACTGGGAGGGATGCGCTACGAGCCTCATTTCAGAGAAAGTGGCGGAGGACGAAGATGTGACCCGCGAGTATCATCAAGCTTTGAAGAGGATTCGGCCAAACATACCCACGGAGTTTCGAGGCGGCACTGGGTGCTTGAGATGGATTTGAGAGAGTGTAGGCATTGTATCAGATGGTAGTTTAGGATTGAAAAGATGACTTGATTGACTGTAGGGATATTAGGATGTGTATTGATCATTTGAATTAATAAATTCAGGATTTTGTTCAATGTGCGCATTGTTCTGGTTGATGTCGCGACCACTGTCAGACGTCGCCTAAAGGTCACGACGGTTCGATAGGTCCCGACACTATCGCGGCCTACCTGGCCGTCGCGACAAGGACGCGATGTCTACGACTATCGCGACATAAACCGAGGGTTCAAAAAAAAAAAAATGCAGAAGCCCTCTTCTTCCCCCCTTGCGCATTCAAACTCTCCCGAACTCCAGCTCCGGCGATTCTGACTCTTGCTCCGATTTCCTCTCTGCACTCTCTCTCACTCCTCCTCACTTGCTCTCACTACTCCCTTTTTCCTCGCTTTAACTCTTCTTCTCGGTGGCAATGGAGGGATCCAGTGGTGGCGATGGCGGAAGGGGGAAGAAGTCTAAGGCGAGGAGGCCCTCCCGGCAGCGCGAGGCGACGCCTCCGGCGATGGAGGAGGCGCCGGAGATCAGGATGGAGGAAGAGGAGACTCCTGCATTGGATCTGGAGGTGGCGGCCATGGCCCGAGAGGCGGCCATGAAGAAGGTAGGTGCCTCGACCTTTAACCCTTTGATTCGATGGTGTGGATGGATGGATAGACCCCATAGAGGGTGGGTGTAGGGCGTGATGCCCTGAAAAGTGACCCCCAGACAAGGTAGATTCCGGTCGGTCATTGCTTGAGAACGCGACGGGCCGCCCCGTCGCGATACCATTAGTCGCGATGGGGTCAAGGGCTGCGACAATGACGCGTGGTCGCAGTCTTCTATGATGATGGGAAATGTGTCGCGAAGCATCGGAATGTCGCAACAAGGTCGCGGCCTATGTGTCCGGTGCGACTTCAGTTGAGAAACCAAACACAGTCTGATTAAACTGATCAATTGTTTATTCTGCTTGCAGGGTGAGATGAGGGCCTGGGTCTCGTGGCTCCTGGTCCTGGCAGTATATTTGGCCTTCCCCGGGTTCCAGAGAGATAGGATAGATGAAATGGGGTTTGGGGAGGTGCTCTGGATGGATAGGATGAGGGCGGATGCACCACTCACCCAGGCCCTGCGCAGCAGGTGGGATGCGGAGGCGACTGCCTTCGTGTTTCCATGGGGACATAGCCTGGAGGGCGTGAGTCGCATCACAAGCTTGAGGGTGCACGGGCGGCCGGTGAGGGGTTCACCTACCCATGCTACCAGGGGTAAGCACTTAGACTCCTAGACTTGAATGTAGGTCCCAGGTCTTCTTTATAAAGTAGAGCTGCAGGAGAGACTAGGGCTTATCCAGACTGGTAGGGAGGTGGTGTAGAGTTGGTAGACGAGTAGCTGCAGAGGTTGGTGAGGGGTTGCAAGGAGATCCTAGCCAGTGAGCTAGGTGCTCAGCAGATTTGGACTTGTGTCGTTTCCTTACCTTCTTTCTCGGCAGACTCTTGTTTTTAACGAGGGGCGACGCAAGTTCATGCCGGTCTTTTGCCTGCTAGAGGACCTAGGCCAGGTGGGGGACTATTCGTAGTGTAAGGCCCTCGAATTTGCCCTTTTATTCGGTCATGTGTTGTGTAGGTGTCTTGTTTATATTGCCATGTATATGAATATATATGTAATTATTTCTGTATACATTGTATTCAAATAATAGTACATGAGTTACTATGTACATAACGTTGTATTTACATGGTATCTATAATGTTTAGATACTTTACAATTACCTGCATGTATATAGTGTATATATTTTATTTCGGATATTTGTGTCTGACCAAAGGACCAATTAGCGTCAACATGTGTGGACGCGCATATGAATGTCGGCGTCCAGATCCATGGACGTCAACCCAAGATAGGCAGCTACAGATGTGGATGTCTATATTCCAGCTTTGTTGCATTTCAGATCTGGGAAACCGTCTGCGATTTCTCGGCTTCAGTTTAGGAAACCGTCCTCCAACGGCCGGAAAACCCTACCTAATCGTGTCCCCGAGCCCTTGACTCTATAAAACACCCAATCTCCAGCCGAAATCGACCCTTTGGCATTTTGTCAAAAACCCTAGAACAAGCAGTGCGAACCTTGAACTTTGAGGCCTGGATCTCTCTTGTTGGTACGGTTTCCTGGTGATCTTCACCGACCGCGAGGACTCTTGGAACATCGAGGAAGACTTCCCCGACTCCAACGTGCTTCATCCTTCATCAGAGAAGCCGGATCGAGGGAGATTGGAGGGCTTCTTGGCACTGGCCGAGAAGAGCTTCTTCAGCATCTAATCGCGTTGTGTTAATTTTTAAAAGGTAAGTAACCCTTGTACACTATCCCTACACATGTCAGCTAGGTCCTAGGATTTTCACAGATTTTATCTCGCGTCCGGGAACCCCCTTTCACCTTTGTTTCTGCATTCTGTCTGTGTTTGCACAGACAAGAACTAAACGGCAGCATCTGATGCCCTTAAGATCCATGGTTGGAGGCCCCTTTGATGCCGTTAACACTGTTTGGCAGCCAACTGTGTGCCGCCAAGTTTTTCAGGTAACAGACTTCATGGTTTTGATCTTTGTGACCTATTTCCCAGATTTCTGCATACATGGGTATATGCTGTATAATTATATGGTCAAGTATGTCAATGAAACGTTGCATGTGATTATGTTGAATTTGTACCTTGTACTAATTATTAAATTTCTGAAATGAAATATTAAGCAGTTTAACCTTATTAATTACTGTTTATATAGATCCATGTTAAACTAAAGCTTTAGGAAATTTCTGTGGGTCTATACATTATTAGGTCACATCATGAAGAACAGACAAATTTCTGTTTTCTGTGTTAAATATTAGAATATCTGGAAATAAATCAGTGAGCGTAAAATCCCTATTTTAAATTCCAAATGAAATGTTATTGTTGTATGTTAAAGTGGCAGAGATTTATGTGAATATAGGACTGTAAATACAAGTTTTGGAACTGAAATGTGACTGGGAATACTATAAACCATGTTAATTAGGTTTCTTGGTAAATCTGCAGAATACTTGTTCTAATTATTATAATTTGTACATGTTCCAGAAAAATATGAAAATTTGTATGTGTGATGACTATCATATGAGTAGTCTGTTGGTAATATTTTCGTACTGATTGGATAACAGTAAGTGCTATGTCAGATTTAATATGGAAAAATGACCATATTGAATAAGCTTAATGTGATTGTTATAATTCAGTAAATTGCAGCATGATAGGATTACATTTATGACTATTTAACACTGTGAATAGTAGCACATTATTAGATAAACTGAAAACTAAGTGATTGTGTACAAGTGAGTGCAATGGTGTAACTTAATGCATGTGAACATTATGAACAAGTGAATAATATGAAAAGTGTGTAAACTGAGCCGTGTGTGACACTGCTACCATAGAGGGCTGTGGAACTGTACCGTAGTAAAGTCCCTACGGGAAGGTTCATAGTGTGTGAAAGCTTATGGGCAATTAGGATGAAATTCTAGAGGTGGACAAGTACCACTGGGTAGGGTGGTGGAGAGGCTTCTCACGATTCTGCGCAGTTAACCAAGATCTATCACTGTTTTGCCTAGGTGATAGGTATGTGAATGTGTTATGTGGTCTTTCTAGTGGTGGTTTGGACTATGTGTCACGACAACCAATGTGTAATGTGAATGAATGTGTATGTGACTTATGAAATCTACAATGGTAAATGAGCATGTGAAGTATAAAGTGATTGTGCTAGCTGTGAATAAGTGTAAACCATGTGAATAATGTACAAGTATGTCAAAACAGCAAGATAAGTTGATTTCAAAGGTGATAATGCATGAAAGAATATCTAGATTCCATGTTAAGTATGCTATTCAATTAGTATCTAGTTCATGCTCAAATTGTTTATAATGTCATCGACTTGAATTTGTTGTTGATCTTCAATTCATGTAAATAGAATGTCGTCATACATGATTGTAAATTTATTTCATTAAAACAGCAAGTGAAATGTGTAATGAATGAGAAAAGTACATGCAAATTGATTAGAATTCATGCTAGGTTGCTATTATCTTTATGCTTAATTCCATGTTCTAGTTTGGTAATATGATAGCATGATATGGATAGGTTTGATTATAAATCATGTTACATGATGAGCTAGAAAGCATGAGTAGGTTATTATATGACATTGTTATGTCTTAAGCATGATCCATGTATTTAAATTGTCATAGGTTCCATGTATAATAGTCTGAATTGTATAATGCATGAAACCTGTGTATATGATGTGTGTATGAATGTTGTGCATGGAATACTTGCTGAGTCTATTTAGACTCACTCTTGCTTCGGCATCAGGTGTGCTAGGTGACTCCACTTCTCTGGAGAGAAGATGTTAGGAGCGACTCCGAGCGAGAGGAGTAGCTTGTTGTGGAGATAGCGAAATGTACTTTCATTTCCATAGTATGTAAAGAATAAATGATGTATCTCATCATGACATTGTAAATTGATTTAGAATTTCAATTATGTGGACTTTAGTTTTCTAAATTGCTATGGACTGGGGATATTCAATGATGATGATGGAAAAGAATGATGTTGAAGTTCTTTTATTCCGCTGTTCTATGCCTATATTTGTGTACATCTCAGCCATTGTTATTGATGGGTAATGTCCCACTGGACGGTGCTCTCTATACCGACGTGGATTGGTATAATCGTACTGGTATAAGGAGGGTCGTTACACGTGGGGAGCGACATTCCTGGTGCACCGTTCGAGAGTCTGGGCTCCTCCGACCGTCAGACCTCCATCAGCGGATTCTTCCTTCCTTCAGGTATTCCATTCTTCTTTTGCTTCCTTAAACTGCCTTTACATTATAACCGCAATCTGATGGCCCCTTAAATTCGTGCAGGTCTGGACCTATCTCACCTCCCTGGCCTGAGGAGGGGGACCCTGGAGCGACCGGGCCTCGTGCCCATAGCTTGACGTTGGGTGCCGTGTCGAGACACGCACCCATTAGAGGAGCAGCTGGCGCGTCCTATCCAGGACGCGATTGACGTCTACCCTCAGCTGGATGTAAGTGTTCTACCCTCTTTCTAAGTTCAATTTGATTTAAATTTAATTGCTTGGCTACTGAAAATATGTGTTTTTGATGTGCAGGTGGTGTGGCAGCCATACCTAGAGGAGGGGGACGAGGGACAACCTTGGTGGAGCAGGCCCGACCCTACTTCGGTAGAGCATTGTGGGTTCATGCTCTAAACCTGTGCTACCTCTCCACCTACATTTGACTCAGAGATCGCTTGGCCTTCGTCAGAGTGCCGTGGAGTTCCCTAGTCGAGGTCGGACCCCTAGGCCTGGCCGGAGCTTCCGGGCACTTCACGACACCACTGACTGGCGTGAGAGGGCCCGCGAGTAGATCGAGGACTGGGAGCACCGGGGCAGACAAGTTCGGTCTGACGCCGAGTCCGATGACATGTACCTGCAAGCTTTCGTCTTGAAGTATGGGGCGAGGGTCTACAGGGGCGCGAGGCTAAAGGTAAACTTCTAAACTCAGACTTTGTGAATTATTCTAATTGGATTGGGCTGACAGATTTTGATGAACTGCAGGTGGATGTGGCCGGTGAGATTGCCCACTCTGGGCCCTACTGCACTCAGTTGTGCAAGATCGGGATGTGGCGAGGAGAGAGGTAGAGCAGCTGGTAAGTACCTACTCAGACTTCAGTAACTCACCATTTTTTAGTTTATTGAGGGACTAACAAGTGTTGAATGCAGCATGTGGAGTTGGCAAGACTGAGGGCATCACAGGCAGGGGCATCCTCATCTCGAGCGGCAGCGGAGGCGCCTCAATCAGACCTAGCAGACCAGTTGGCTAGTGCGGTGAGGAGAGCCGAGGAGGCGGAGACCGAGTTGGCCAAGAGGGTAAGTGTGTCATTGATCTGATCTCCATTTGATTTAGAATTGATACTAACCTACTTTGGTACAAGTGACAGAGTTGAGGGCCGCCACTGGGCAGGTGACCCACTGGCGCAAGCAGGCCGATATGGCGGTAGCGTCGGTCGCCCAGTGGCATCTCCAGGCGGAGACAGCGACAGCGGAGTCAGACCAGCTGCGGACGCAGGCCGTGGATTTGACGCGGGAGTTGGTGACACTGCGCGCGTAGGGGTCATCAGTAGACCAGGCGGAGCTGGCTCGACTACACACGGAGATGGTCGCACAGCAGGGCCGGATTGAAGAGCTTTGGAGTTGCATGGCGATGATGAGCCAGGCAGTCTGGAGTAGGAGCAGCAGCAGCGCAAGCAGAGCTAGCGGAGCGAGTGGAGCCTCCATCAGGCAGTACTTGGCAAGTTCCTCCAGCCGTAGGAGGAACGAGGAGGAGGAGAGACGCCGGGCAGAAGAGGCCAGTGCCCGGAGCGGTAGGGGTGTTGGCGAGATGCAACCCCCGCCCGAGAGACAGGAGGGTTTCGGGGAGAGTGGTGGTGAGCAGTGAGGAGTTTGTGAACCACCTCCCCTTTATCTTTGTACATGATGCTTTTATAGTGAACTTTATCCTTTGTGCCAATGTTTGAGAGTGTGGACTGAATTGCGATTGACATGAGTGTGACATGAGATCCGAGAGAGAGAGGGAGAGATAAACTGAGTACATCGTTGCACTTGTTCCAGAGTTTCCTGCCCCTGCACACTTAGCAAAAGCAGGGTAGATCTGCTCTTTGACAGCCCCTTGTATTAAACGAGGAGTGACTTTAACTTCATAATAATCAAGGGCTTGAGCCTTATTAAATAGGCAGAAAGCAAACAATAACCATGCATGCTAAAAGAGAATGATATGTACATCTAAATTTTTGGATTTTGGGTTTAAATTTTTTTTTTGGGATTTTGAGATTTCTAAATTTTTCTGGATTTTGAGATTTTCTAAATTTTTGGATTTTGGGTTTTCTAAATTTTTTTTTTAGAACTTCTATAGCGACACCTTCTGCATTTGAGTGATCAGCTAGGAATCTCACCTTCCATCTTGCACTTGTCAAACACCGTCTAGGTACAGTGTGCATTTGTTCTTGGCTTCCCTAAGGCTGATTGCCCCTGGTTACCAGTGTTCCTACGTAGACCAGGCGCGGGGGATTCTGATCATTAGTTGGGGATAGGAAGATTTAAGGGGATAAGACTTGGCATCGGTACTTGAGATAGTGACTTGTTTGACTCGCAAAGGGTGTATCACATATGGATTTTGCTTGTTGTCAGAGACTTGTGGTCATTGCTTTGCATGGGGCATGCGTGTGACCGGGCTCAAGGGCGTCCCGCGGGGAACTGTACTGCCACTCTTTGCCATGCCCCTATTCTCATTTTTCTTTCATCATTTGCTGTTCTTTTTATTATTTCTTTCTTTTGAACTGACCGCCTCTTTTTGAGCTTCATTCACACACGATCTATTGCCCTCCCTTGTCTACAAGTTAGCATCTTTTTGCCCCTAGA
>JACBKR010000280.1:0-41516 GCA_014218235.1 Colocasia esculenta
CAGTGCTCGGCACTTGAGGGCTTGTCCACGAGACAGGTTGTTACCGTTACCTGGGATCCCCAGCCTCGTGTGTCTATTAGAGGGAGTTTCCGGGCGGCAGGCGTGCTCAAGTCACGGACTTGGAGCAGAAAGGGGAAAACGGTGGGGACAGTGGCGTAGAGTCATTTGTAGAGCTCTCTTAGCTGGTCTGGGTCTCCGAAGTAGTTTGTGGTGCTCATACGGTGCGAACCAGCTAGTCCTTTCTCACTGCCTCACTCTACGTGGTTCCGAAACTATTTAGAGGAGTCAGGTGTGGGATCCTAGTCCGGCCAGACTATGACATTTATGTTTGTTCTTAGTTCCGCGTCTCACTCCGACGGGAGGTGCTAGACATGACCGTTGGTCGAGGGTAAGGTGCGTGGCGCACCTGACGGCTGACTAGTGTAGCGTTCTGTAGCTAGTGTGTTTGTCCAGGCAGTGTCTACTATCTGTGTTTACAGCAGGGTTCTTATGGTGCCTTGGTTTACACAGATTTTTTGGTCCCACTGTGTAGCCTAGACCGACGACTGTGTAGTTTCCTTCACGCTTCCGCACTTGACTCTGTTTAGTAGAATAGACTTTACTACTTTATTTATTTAGCACTTAGTCTATTCTACTGTTAGAACCATAGAAGATTGGTAGTCCCTACTGGGCTTCTTCGTGAAGTTCACTCCCTGTTTTGTAGGTGAGACTTCACAGTAGCTCCCTCCGCGGCGGACTGAGGAGACAGGCCCGCAGTAGTTGGCGTCTTTAGTGAGTAGTGTTCCCCTAGCAGTTGTACTTCACCCTCGGGGTATGCCCCTAAGGGACGTGTTACTTCCTTTTTTTTTAGCACTTGTACTTTATTTACTTTGGACTGTACTAGACTGTTACGTAGTGTTGGACACTTTTCGTCACTTGTGGTGTACTTTAGTACGTTTGTTGTTATTTATCTCTATTACATATCTTGTTAGACCGATCGTTAGCCCTTCTGGGTCTCCGGACCATGGGCGGCAGTGTTGATGGTCGGATCCTTGGTGGGAGCCAGGGATCCGGGCGCCGGGGCTGTTACATATAGTGAGTTTGAAAGAGTCTTATGAGAGAATTTCAAATTTTCCTTGGCTTGCAGGTCAAACAATTTGAAGATGGATTCTTTATTTATCAAGCAGAATATGTCAAATAGTTGCTAAAAATATTTCAGTTTGAACAAGCCAATCCAGCATCCACTCCTATGAGCACAAAGTATAAAATTGGACAGTGATGAGAAGGTAAATAGTGATGCAAAACAATACAGAGGTATGATTGGATCTCTTTTATATCTTATTGCAAGTAGAACTGACATACAATTAGTGTTTGTCTCTATGCTAGATTTCAATCTAGTTCCAAAGAAAGTCATTGCTTGCTTTTAAGAGAAGTTAGATATCTCTGTGGTACATGTGATTTGGGTTTATGGTACCAAACTGGTTGCCATATTGATTTGATTTCTATTCTAATGCTAACTATGCTGGATGCCAAACTTGATAGGAAGAGCACTAGTGGTTTCTGTCAATTCCTAGGAGGTTTCATGGTAACATGGGCATCCAAGAAGCAATACTCAGTTGCACTCTCCACTGCAGAACTAGAATATGTTGCTGCAGAGTTGTGCAACTCAAGTGTTGTGGATCAAAAGTCAATTGCTTGATTACAACATCAACATGGATGCACATCTATCATGTGTGATAATATTAGTGCTATCAATCTATCTAAACCCCAATCCCCATTCAATTCAAGAACCAAACATATTGAAATCAGACATCACTTTCTGAGGGATGATTGCTAATAAAAATATTGAATTGGAATTCATTCCTACAGAAAAACAAGTGGCTGACTGTCACGCCCTGATATTTAGCAGCAGAATAAATACCGAGATGCGTTGAACGATACAAATAGACACATCACAGTTGAGTAGTGCAGAGTCATAATTTAACGTAACACAGATTTTAGACCATAATATTGTCCACGAAATACTCTTTATTCCATTTCAAACCACTAGTTACAACCTTACATAAAAGAACCAACTAAAGGGTCCCTTATTCAAATACAAACTTCATGAAAAATATTCACTATTACATAGACTACTCAAATATCTATTCCTAAACTATCAACTCCTCATATGGCGGGTGCTCATCACTCGTGCCCTACCCCATCGGACTCCTCTGGTTCCTCATCGCTACCTGAAAAGGACAGGATGATAGGGTGAGCGAACTAGCTTAGTAGGATTTACATCTCAATATTGTGCGGGCACTAATATACATGATTAACGTTTTAAGTAAGCATGACAAGCATATGAACATGATGACAATGCATGCAATACTAACAGGTCAAATAGCTGAATGGAACGAATATCATATCATATAAAATAGTGAATTTGATATACATTGGATAGGTAATTCAAGAATAGAAGCATATCAAAAGGAATTGGCCATATTCGCACAGATATCACATTTTCACGTGATCAGACATATCATCATATCAAACGAACGCACATACACAAATCTTGTGTATTCGTTGTGCTATGCCAAGCACCAAAAGTCCATACTCCCGCAATTAATAAGTACGTTGGGGCGCTCCTCCCAAAGACCAGACCGGACCCCTATGCACAAGCATTAGTCAAATAGACCGAAGTCCTAAGTTGTGCCGAACAAACATATACATATTATGGCCACAGAATTTCAATAACATGCTCAATGTAATAAGAACATGATCATTCATAGAGTCAGGTGTGACAATCGCTCAGGAGATCAAATGGGCAGTATAACGATGTATCTTATGTTTCATAATTCATAATGTCTTGACATGAGGATGACTAATGACATATCGTACATGGAACAAGTGCTCTCTAACTCTAGGTACTTCATGGTACAACCAGCTCGGTCTCTATGAGGGAATCCATAGAGTATGGAGACTTACAGAGGTCTTAAGGTAAAGATCGCTAGTCTGCCAATACGGAATGACCGGCAAAGAGCTCCGAATTCTCCAAGAAGGGTGTGCCTAATCGTGCAAATGTGTAAGTGACGTGTCCGGATCATTCCTAATGTGTATGCAATTGATGAATAAATAATTGAAACATCGGAAAGCATATAACTAAACAAATCATGATAAAACTTAGCTAACAAGTCCATGCTAACATGTATTCATCCACACATTATAACATATCTTATCATGTCAAATTCACATCAAGCTAGATCACAAGATAATTAATCAATGAACATAAGATCAATCATTTTTACACATTAGAATCATATTCGTATCATTAAGTTTTTCATGGGTTGATTGCTTTTAGGTCCATGCAGCTATGAAACCCTATGCAACATGCTGACAGACCACAAAGACTAACATGCTGACTGACTGGCTAACTAAAAGTACACTCTCGGGTCGGCCTGCGAATCGCATCCTACACAGTGGACGTTTTTCAAAACACGGTGTATAGGTAAACATGCCAAACAGTGCAGAAAACTGAATCGCTCGGCCTGATAGGCCGCCTTTCAAAGTGAATCGCATCGGGTCATCCCGACATGTTAAAGAAAAATCATTAAAAAAACCGACGGGCGGAAAAACCGCCTGAAACGCGTTGGGCCATCCCTCCGCGGTTCAGACTTGGCACAGCTCTCACGCGTGCGGAAACTCACGTGCGCGTTGACTGATCAGCATGATAATCGTGTCCGACCTCATGATCATGATTCAGAGAATCACATCGGCCAAAGCCGACGTGATACCAGGCGCTGGAATCGCCTCGCCTTGAGCGGACGTGATTCCAAGTGCAGCCCGAAAACACGTGTTCATGCAGTGACTCTCTTACCATGCTTGTAACTCTCTCTCTAATGACAATTAGACAAAATGTTTAACATGGAAGATGACCAGGACAACTAGTAGAAGAACTTTGTTGTATGGGGTTAGATCTAATTCAGTCTCAAATCTTGTGCAAAACCATGAACAACATAAAAGTTCTAAAATACATGACTTCATTGCAACCTTCATGTTGGACCTATAACTTGAAATATATTGACATTTAGACAAAAATCTCAACATAAAAAATTACAAGTACAATACAATAGTATAAGAACTTTCATGTTGGGGGTTTAATCTAATTAAGCCTCTCATGTGTAACAATGGAGGAATGTAAAAAGTGTGAACTATGCGCGACTTAGGGAAAATGACAAACACTCGACGGATACAACATGAAAGTTAGGAAAACCAAGTGCAAGTGAACCTAGACATGCAGATCTACATGATGGTATGGGTTTTATTTAATCTGGCCCGAGAACCTTTGAATGCTAAGAACTCCCTGTAGGTTCTGGGTCGATGCAGAGCGAGGTTGAGGAAGACCCACGTTTTCCCCAGCCGTTCACCTTCCTCCCGTGCCCTAGCCTTGCTGCTCACGACCCCAACTCATTGCCAAACCTTCCCTAAACGTTTTGTGATGAGTTCTTATAGATTTAGGGTTCTATTGCATGTCCTAATGGGAATAGGAAAGGTGGCTGCGGGATATGCTATATGGCACCTACCAAAATCTGAAATCTCTCCTCCCAAATGAGGTAGCTACACCATGGGAAGGTGTCATGCATGGTTGGCCACTATTTGGCCTGCCATGCTTGGCTAATGACACACTTTTAAACCCTAATTTAACCTTCCAAAATACCTCTTATTTACATGCACGAATTTTTGGGTATTTCTTGTTCCAATTTTATCTTTGGGCCAAATATGTTCCATTGGCCCAATCTTGTTAATGGGTCCTAATACATGATGTTGGAAGTCTTCCCAACATATTTATTTATTTATGGTTGTGTCATTTTTCCGTGTTAACAATTTTCCGACTTGGTTTCCTAATTTGGGTAGTTAGTCACGTGTGACGTGCACAGGGCCAATCGGATTTTCGTTGCACGAATTTCTTTGTGGAACACTTAGGGATAATATTTGGGGTTGGTTTATAATTTTTACAGAAGTTTCCAATATGTTTCCTCATGTACGATAATGGTACGTAAGTTCTATTATTTTGATAAATGTGAAATTATTTATTTTGATTTATTTCTAATTTTTAAATCACTGAATTTTCGGGGTGTTACATCCTCCCCACTTAAGAAATTTGGTCCCCAAATTACACATAATGGTATAGTTTGTACCTGAGAATAGTTCTGGGTGGTTTTTCTTCATTCTTTCCTCTGTTTCCCAGGTAGCGTTGGTAACTCCGTCTCAACTCCATTGGCCTTCACCATAGGTATGGTACGATTCCTGAGTCGTTGAATCTTCTGATCAATAGCTTGACCAGCTTTTCTTCATAGGTCAGATCCTCCCGAATCTCAAGTCCTCATGGTTGATTACATGGTCGGCATTGAATAAATACTTCCTCAGCATGGGTATGTGGAATACATTGTGCACGTTCGCCAGCTGTGGAGGTAGTGCAAGTCTATATGCCACCTGACCAATCCTTTCCAGAATTTCAAATGGTCCGATAAATCTGGGACTCAACTTTCCCTTGATCCCAAATCTTTGAATTCCCTTGAAGGTGAGATATTCAGGAAAACATGTTCGCCAACCTGAAATTCCAATTTTCTCATTCTCTTGTCTGCATAACTCTTCTGCCTGGATTGTTCTATCTTCAGACGTTCCCTGACAATCTGAACCTTCCTGACAGTCGCTTCAATTAAGTCAGGTCCAACCATTGGTTCTCCCCAACCTCTTCCCAACAAAGGGGTGATCTGCAACTCCTGCCATATAAGGCTTCAAATGGTGTCATCTTGATACTTGCCTGATAGCTATTGTTGTATGCAAACTCCATCAAGTATAACTGATCATCCCATCGACCTCTAAAATCTAGCACCAGAGCACGAAGCATATCCTCCACAATTTGATTGGTCCTTTCGGTTTGTCCATTAGTCTGAGGATGAAAGGCAGTACTAAAGTTTAGTTTAGTACCCATTGCTGCTTGTCAACCCTTCCAGAAGTGTGAAGTAAATCTAGGGTCCCGATCTGATATTATGTTAGATGGAACCCCATGCAATCTAACTACTTCCTTAACATATACTGTAGCCAATACATCCACTGACCAGGTACTTAATTGGCAAGAAATGAGCCGACTTAGTCAATCGATCAACTATTACCAAATTACATCCATACCACCTCTAGTCTTGGGCAATCCCATGATAAAGTCCATACTGATACTATCCCACTTCCATTCCAGGATTTCTAGTGGTAGCAGTCCACCAGCTGTACGAAAATGCTCGCCTTTACTTTCATGCATGTTAAATAGTATGACACATGATTGGCCACATCCCTCTTCATTTTGCCACCAATACGACCTTTTTAAGTCTTGGTACATCTTTGTTGATCCAGGGTGAATCGTGTACTTGGACTGGTGAGGTTCATTAATAACCTCTTCTGAGTTCTCCATGATTAGGGACCATGTTCTACCTCGGAATAGTAATCTTCCATCAGCTGATAGAGAAAAGTCAGGTCTTTGTTCTAGTTTCTCCTGATCTCAACTAAGAATGGATCCTCCCTATTTCTCCTTGATTTCGGTCAGTAGATCAGATTGTATCTGGAGATTGGAAATCATTACTTGTCTTTCCTTCTTCCCATGTCTAAGTTCAAACTTTCAAATTGCTCCAATAACTTCCATTCACCCAGCATTATACTAGCTAGCATAGGTCCTGGTTGTCTACTTAGAGCGACTGCCACTACATTGGCTTTCCCAGGGTGATATTGAATGGAAAAGTCAAAGTCCTGAGATATTCTAACCACATTCTTTGTCTCATGTTAAGCTCCTTCTGTGAGAATAAGTATTTTAAACTCTTGTGGTCAGAAAAGACTTTAAATTGCTCACCATAGATGTAATGCCTCCAAATCTTCAAGGCGAATACTACAGCTGCTAACTCCAGGTCATGAACCGGGTAGTTCACTTCGTGGATCTTCAACTGTCTTGAGGCATATGCTATTACTTTCCCTTGTTGCATTAAGACACATCCCAGACCTATTTCAGAAGCATCTGAATAAATTTCAAATCCTCCCTCTTCAGTGGGTAATGCGAGGACAGGAGCAGTAGTCAGACACTTCTTCAAGTTCTTAAAGCTTTATTCACATTCATCGGTCCACACAAACGGATTTTCCTTTCGGGTCAGCTTGGTTAATGGTACTGCAATCTTTGAGAAATCCTTTATAAACCTTCGATTATATCCTGCTAATCCCAGAAAACTCCTGATCTCTATGATGCTTGTCGGTCTTTCCCATTTCAATACAGCCTCAACCTTTGATGGATCAACATCGATACATCCTTGGTTACCACATGCCCTAAAAAGGATACATCCTCAAGCCAGAATTCACATTTACTTAGCTTGGCATATAATTATTATCCCTTAAAATCTGCAATGCAATCCTCAAATGCTCCTCATGTTCTTCCTTTGTCTTGGAATAGATCAATATATCATCGATGAATACCACCACAAATTTATCAACATATGGGCGATAAATGCTATTCATCAACTGCATGAAACTACGGGGCATTTGTTAGTCCAAAAGGCATAACAATAAATTCATAATGCCCATACCTACTTCGGAAGGTTGTCTTATGAATGTCTTCTCCTTTGATCCTCAATTGTGATAGCCAGATCTGAGATCTATTATAGTGAGTATTTAGCTCCAGACAATTGGTCAAACAACTCATCAATCCTTGGCAGAGGATATTTGTTCTTGATGGTTAATTGGTTTAGTTGCCTGTAATCTATACATAGCCTCATCGACCCATCTTTCTTCTTGACAAAGAGGACAGGTGCACCCCATGGTGATGTGCTTGTCGGATGAATCCTTTCTCCAATAGTTCCATCAGTTGCTCTTTTAATTCCTTCAGTTCTGCGGGGGACATTCTATATGGTGCCCTAGGCTACTCTAGGGACCATTCGATGGTAAAATCGACCTCTCGCTCAGGAAGAATTCCTGGCAAGTCTTCGGGAAAGACATCAGCGTACTCGCTGACAATGTGGATGTCCTCAACTTTGACTTCTTTCTTTGTGATGACAACAGTAGCAAGAAAGGCCATACAATCTTTCCTCATCATCCTTTTGGCTTGTAGTGCAGAGATGAGGACAATCTCCTGCAGTTTCTATCTCCTGTGAACACTAGTTTTGGGTAATGGCTAAAGGGTACCCAACTTCTCCTACAATTGATAGTAGCCCCTTGCTCAGACAACCAGTCTGCTCCCAGTATCACATCATACCCCTCCATGTCCATGCATATTAAAATTTCAGGTAGGTTTTGTTTCAATCAACATTTCACTAGATGGCATATGGTTGTAGATTGGTGCCAGGACCAATCGGGGTTGACACAACTATTTCGGATTTCATTGGGACGGGTTTCACAGTTAGGGTATCCACAAATGTTTGAGATATAAAGGAATGCGTAGCTCCCGTATCAAATAGAACATATGCGGGTCGGGAGAGAATAGTAAGTTACCTTCCACGACACTCCTCCTTCCGCAGCTTCAGGCTCTTAGATAGCTTGTAAACGGCCTTGCCTCCTTGTCCATTTGGACGCTTGTCCTAAGGGGCTTGTTCTTTCATCATGGGCAGTCAGAAATCTTGTGGTCATGACTTCCACACCGCAGACATCTCCCTTGTGCTTGCCAGCATGTTCGGATCGGTGACTAGCCTTGTCAGAATGTTTGCATCTTTCTCCAGTTGCCACACCATCTGTTTGCCTAACTCCTTCGGATTCTTATCGGCTTGTTTAGTCACACCACCACTGGGCCTTTCTTCCCAATGGTCGGTTGATACCTTCCAGTAGCAGACACTTGCTCCCTTTTCACAGATTTTCCTTAATTCTTTCGGCAGTCTCCATGGCATCTTCCAGTAACTGAGCCTTCTTTAACATATCAGCATAGGTTTGTATGTCCATTGGCGCCAATTGAGTGATGAACTGGGGTCTCAAGCCATTCAGAAAGTGTTTCGCCTTCATTCTTTCTGTCCAATTAAGTGAACAACATATCAGGACAGACGAGAGAATTGGGCCTCATACTCGGCCACAGTGAGTCCTCTCTGCTTCAAAGCTGCAAATACAGCTGCCTTCCATTCCTGAACCCTCTCAGAGAAGTATTGGGGTTGAAGCGTTCAATGAACTGAGCCCATGTGAGTTGTTGCCCATTCAGTGTTACTTCCACCGACTCCCACCATGCCCTGGCATCCTTTTCCAATTGGAAAGTCGCCAGTAGTACTTTATTCTGGTCCGTGCATTGCATGACCCTAAAGATTCTTTCAATTTCCTTAACCAGTGTTCAACAACATCCTGGTCAGTGCTTCCTTCAAATCTAGTCGGATCCATACTTTAGAAATTCTGATGGAGATCACCGGCTCTGTGGTTACCTCCACCCTGGGTGGCTTGTAGGATTACTGAGTCAAGTTCTATAATGTTTGTTGCATGTTTCTAGCCTGGGCTCGTTCAATAGCCATTGAGGTAATAAGTACCTTCAAGATAATAATATGAGTCAGTCATCTAAATATATCACATGTGACTTCTATTCCCATGGCTCTACTCAAGCTCACATTAGGTATGACAGATTTTGACTCGTGTGATCTAGTTTCATTCTATATTCCTATTCCTTGGACCCTAAAGTTCAGGCTCTGATACCAACTGTCACGCCCCGATATTTAGCAACGGAATAAATATCGGGATGCGTGAACGATACAAATAGACGTATCACAGTTGAGTAGCGCAGAGTCATAATTAAACGTAAAAACACATTTGAGACCATAATATTGTCCACAAAATACTCTTAATTCCATTTCAAACCACTAGTTACAACCTTACATAAAAGAACCAACTAAAGGGTCCCTTATTCAAATACAAACTTCATGAAAAATATTCACTATTACATAGACTACTCAAATATCTATTCCTAAACTGTCAACTCCTCATATGGCGGGTGATCATCACTCTTGCCCTGCCCCATCGGACTCCTCTGGTTCCTCATCACTACCTGAAAAGGACAGGATGATAGGGGTGAGCGAACTAGCTCAGTAGGATTTACATCTCAATATTGTGCGGGCACTAATATACATGATTAACGTTTTAAGTAAGCAGGACATGCATATGAACATGATGACAATGCATGCAATACTAACATGTCAAATAGCTGAATGGAACGAATATCATATCAGATCAAATAGTGAATTTCATATACATTGGACACGTAATTCAAGAATAGAAGCATATCAAAAGGAATGGCCATATTCGCACAAATATCACATTTTCACGTGATCAGACATATCATATCAAACTTATCATATCATATCAAATAAAGGCACATTCACACAAATCTTGCATATTCGTTGTGCTATGCCAAGCACCAAAAGTCCATGCTCCCGCGGTTAATAAGTACGTTGGGGCGCTCCTCCCCAGGACCAGACTGGGCCCTTATTGTACAAGCATTAGTCAAATGGACCGAAGTCCTAAGTTGTGCCAACAAACATATACATATTATGGCCTCGGAATCTCAATAACAAGCTCAATGTAATAAGAACATGATCATTCATAGAGTCATGATGTGACAATAGCTCAAGAGATCAAATGGGCAGTATTATGATGTATCTTATGTTTCATAATTCATTAATGTCTTGACATGAGGATGACTAATGACAGATCGTACGCGGAACAAGTGCTCTCTAACTCCAGGGTATTTCATGGTACAACCAGCTCGGTCTCTATGAGGGAATCCATAGAGTACGAAGACTTACGGAGGTCTTAAGGAAAAGATCGCTAGTCTGCCAATACGGAATGACCGGAAGAGAGCTCCCAATTCCTCAAGAAGGGTGTGCCTAATCGTGCAAATGTGTAAGTGGCGTGTCACAGATCTTTCTTAATGTGTATGCAATTGGCGAATAAATAATTGAAACATCGGAAAGCATATAACTAAACAAATCATGATAAAACTTAGCTAACAAGTCCATGCTAACATGTATTCATCCACACATTTATAACATATTCTTATCATGTCAAATTCACATCAAGCTAGATCACAAGATAATTAATCAATGAACATAAGATCAATCATTTTACACATTAGAATCATCATTAACCTTTTTCAATGGGTTGATTGTTTTAGGTCCATGCAACTGTGAAACACTATGCAACATGCTGATAGACCACAAAGACTAACATGTTGACTGACTGACTAAAAAGTACAGTCTCGGTCAGCCTGTGAATTGCGTCCTACACAGTGGACGTTTTTCAAAACATGGTGTACAGGTAAATAGGCCAAACGGTGCAGAAAATTGAATCGCATCGGCCTGATAGGCCGCCTTTCAAAGTGAATCGCGTCGGGTCATCTCGACGCGTTAAAGAAAAATCATTAAATAAACCGACGGGTGGGAAAACCGCCTGAAACATGTTGAGCCATCCCTCCGCGGTTCAGACTTAGCGCAGGCTCCCACACGACGCGGAAACTCACGCATGCGTTGACTGGTCAGCGCGATAATCGTGTCCGACCTCACGGTCGCAATTCAGAGAATCGTGTCGGCCAAAGCGATGCGATACTAGGCGCTGGAATCGTGTAGCTTGGAGTGGACGCAATTCCAAGTGCAGCCCGAAAACTCGTGTTCATGCAGTGACTCTCTTACCATGCTTTTAACTCTCTATCTAATGACAATTAGACAAAATGTTTAACACAGAAGATGACCAGGACAACTAGTAGAAGAACTTTGTTGTTGGGGGTAGATCTAATTCGGTCTCAAATTTTGTGCAAAACATGAAGAACGTAAATGTTCTAAACATATGTGACTTCATTGTAACCTTCATGTCAGACCTATAACTTGAAATATATTGACATTTAGACAAAACTGTCAACACAAAATATGACGTGTACAATTAGTAGAAGAACTTTCATGTTGGGGGTTTAATCTAATTCAGCCTCAAATTATGTGTAACAATGGAGGAACATAAAAAGTCCAAACTGTGCGCGACTTAGGGAAAACGACTAATACTCGACGGATACAACATGAAAATTAGGCAAACCAAGTGCAAGTGAACCTAGACATGCAGCTCTACATGATGGTATGGGTTTCATTTAATCTTGGCCCGAGAACACCTACCTTTGAATGCTAAGAACTCCCTGCAGGTTCTGGGTCGATGCAGAGCGAGGTTGAGGAAGACCCACGTTTTCCCCAGCCGTTCACCTTCCTCCTGTGCCCTAGCCTTGCTGATCACGACCCCAACTCGTTGCCAAACCTTCCCTAAACGTTTTGTGATGAGTTCTTATAGATTTAGGGTTCTATTGCATGTCCTAATGGGACTAGGAAAGGTGGCTGCGGGATATGCATGGCACCTTCCAAAATCTGAATCTCTCCTCCCAAATGAGGTAGCTACACCATGGGAAGGTGTCATGCGTGGTTGGCCATGATTTGGCCTGCCATGCTTGGCTATTGACACACTTTTAAATCCTAATTTACCCTTCCTAAATACCCCTTATTTACATGCACGAATTTTTGGGTATTTCTTGTTCCAATTTTTATCTTTGGCCAAATGTGCTCCATTGGCCCAATATTGTTAATGGGTCATTAATACATGATGTTGGAAGTCCTTCCTAACATATTTATTTTATTTATGGTGGTGTCATTTTTCCGTGTTAACAATTTTCCGACTTGGTTTCCTAATTTGGGTAGTTGGTCACTTGTGACGTGTACAGGGCCAATCGGATTTTTCGTTCCACGAATTTCTTCATGGAACACTTAGGGATAATATTTGGGGTTGATTTATAATTTTTACAGAAGTTTCCGATGTGTTTTCTCACGTACGATAATGGTACGTAAGTTCTATCATTTTGATAAATGTGGAAATTATTTATTTTGATTTATTTCTAATTTTTAAATCACTGAATTTCTGGGGTGTTACACTGACACTTTTACAAAACCTTTGGCAGAGGATAGATTCACATTCTTAAGGAGAGAGCTTGGAATTGCAATATGCACTAAAATTTTCTTGAAAAACTGGAATTAATTGGACATTTTATGCAAAGATTAATTAGTATATCAAATGGTGAACTGTGGAAGGACAAGTCAAGTTTGTCTGAAAACTATCACTATGTGTGAGGAAAATCCTCCACCTAGTACCAATAATCTTCCTTGTGTAAGGGTCATCAATTTTGAATGAAATGTTGTGTTTGCACTATGATTGCTGGTTCATATTCCTATCTTTCATGTTGATCTTGTTTGACTGAATGCTGAAATTGAGTGCAAGTTTAATTGTGCATCATTTACATATCATTTGTTTTACTCATGCACATTTTGAGGGGGAGCACTAAATTTGAGAAGAGTGATTGTTTTTTGAAAGGAGGCAACAATGCTTGGACATGAGCTATTTGAGAGCAGTTGCAGTTTTGATCAGATTTGTTGAAGAAATGTCAGTGACAATTCTATTTTAGAATCAGGTCGACACACAATCAGTGTAGTGTCGACACCAGACCACTGTTCCTTATTTGGGAGTGATCATTTCTTAAGTTCTGTGTCAACACATGTCATTTTTTGTGTCGACACACCCCTTCAGTGTTAGTCATCAAATTATTCAATCTGTTTCAAGTTATTCTCATTTATCTCTTTGTGAATTCCATGTTGAACAAGGACAATCTTTATTTTTGATGAAAATTGAGCAAGTCAATAATTCAGAGGGAGCTAAGAACATCACTGATTTTTCTTTCATCAGACCAAAAATAATTTAGTGATTTGATGGGTATGTAATTCACAACCTGACCATTACATTTTCTGAAAATAACCAGGAATGCATTTTTAATAGTCTTAACATATTCTTCAAGTCAAAATTCTTTTATCCTCTAAAATTCAAAAGTAATTTGATTTCTTGGTTGTATATTGTCGAATTCAGTATTGTCTTTACACATTTCTTTTGGGTTTGTTAAAGGCTAAAGTTGTGTCCAATTCTAGGTATTCATCAAATTTCAAGTTGCTTTTGGCAGAGTAATGGCATGCATACTAAGAAGCTAGTGGTGTCGACACAGGTCCATCATGTGTCGACACATCCCTTGGTCACAGAAAGTAGTCAGAAGAGATGAAGCTAGTTGTGTCAACACAAGTCCATCATGTGTCGACACATCCTGTGTTCCCAGAAAGCTGTGTTGTGTTGAGTGTGTATTGGAATTTCTTAAAGATGATTTTTTAATGATGACCAATTGACTTCACTCATACTTTGATTTTGATGATGACATATTGAACATATTGTACATATTGAATATATTACAATAATGCTCAAACAACATGTTCTTGATAGTTAATATTTCATATCTTACTGTTAATGACATGTTTTGATGGTCTACTCTTCATTCATATAGGTTTACAAAGTTCTTGTCAAAGTAGGTCGACTCTAGTTGACAGACAGGTCGACTCTAGTTGACAGATAGGTCGACTCACACAGTCTGCCCAGCAAGTTTCTGAAGAGCAAATGTCAGTTGTGTCGACTTTATTTTGAGATGAGGTTGACACTAGCATCCATCCAGTGAACCAGCTTTGGAGGAACACACAACAGGTCGACCTTAACAGTTGAACATGTCGACTCTAACTATTGAGCAGGTCAACACTAGTGGTATGTCAGGTCGACACTAGTGTTCTGCCAGTGAGATACTTTTTGGGGATGGTCAGTAGTGTCGACTCTATTGGAGACTAGAGTCGACTCACTTTGGTATACAACCCAGAATCGCATAGAGCATCATATCCAACGGTTGTGATCTCTTTTTGAGAACTTTCTGGGAGATTCCATAATTACCAAAATGCCATCTCATCCAAGTGGCAATATTGTAAAGGACCTTTTGGACACGTGGCAGCCCGGGGTGCTGTCTAGGTTCTTTGCACATCCTCTTCACGTATATGGACTGCACAGTGGCTATATAAGCGTCGATCTCATCTGTAGAAGACAAGGAGAAGAGCAGAAGGACAGAAATAGTGGCAAGGACGAGTTCCATCTACAGAGTGCGGCAAAAGGTCTGCGTCCAGAGAAGAAGCAGAGCAGAGCAGGAAAAAGGCATCTGCGTGTAGAAGGGGAGCAGAGCAGCGCCGCCAGGAAGAAGAAGAAGGAGAAGAAGAGGAGGAGTTCATGATTGGAGGAGTTCATGATGAAGACAAATCTAAAAGCTTGGAAATATCTTAGAGTCTATAATTCATCTAGTTAACACTTTAATTGGGTGATCTGTGTATGCGTTCTACACAGATCATCAAATTCTGTTTGTTCTATTTTCTTCATTGTACTGAGATAGATCGTGCTAGAGGATCTAATCTCTAATCGAGCTTGTTCTACCTGATGGTGTTTAACTATGATCCATACAAGTTTAAATATATTGCATCAATCATATCTAACACCATACTTCATGTTTAGTTTAGAGAAAAATTTGTTTTGATGACAGTGGTGTCGACACAACTCTGGTTGAGTGTCGACACTAAGCTCAAGTCCAGTGAAGATTTTCAAGAAAGCATGCCAATTGTGTCTACACAGATCCAACATGTGTCGACACATCATGTATTCACAGAAGCCAGTCAGAAGAAAAGAAGCTAGTGGTGTCGACACAGGTCCATCATGTGTCGGCACATCCCGTGGTCACAGAAAGTAGTCAGAAGAGATGAAGCTAGTGGTGTGAACACAAGTCCATCATGTGTCGACACATCCCGTGTTCCCAGAAAGCTGTGTTGTGTTGAGTGTGTATTGGAATTTCTTAAAGATGAATTTTTAATGATGACCAATTGACTTCACTCATACTTTGATTTTGATGATGACATATTGAACATATTGAATATATTACAATAATGCCCAAACAACATTTTCTTGATAGTTAATATTTCATATCTTACTGTTAATGACATGTTTTGATAGTCTACTCTTTATTCATACAAGTTTACAAAGTTCTTGTCAAAGTAGGTCGACTCTAGTTGACAGACAGGTTGACTCTAGTTAGCAGATAGGTCGACCCACACAGTCTTCCCAGCAAGTTTCTAAAGAGCAAATGTCAGTTGTGTCGACTTTATTTGGAGATGAGGTCGTCACTAGCATCCATCCAGTGAACTAGCTTTGGAGGAACACACAACAGGTCGACTCTAACAGTTGAACAGGTCGACTCTAACTGTTGAGCAGATCGACACTAGTGGTATGTCAGTTCGACACTAGTGTTCTACCAATGAGATGCTTTTTTGGGGATTGGTCAGTAGTGTCGACTTTCTTGGAGACTAGAGTTGACTCACTTTGGTATACAACCCAGACTCGCACAGAGCATCATATCCAACGGCTGTGATCTCTTTCTGAGAACTTTCTGGGAGATTCCATAATTACCAAAATGCCATCTCATCCAAGTGGCAATATGGTAAAGGAGTTTTTAGACATGTGGCAGCCAGAGTGCAGTCTAGGTTCTGTGCACATCCTCTTCACATATATGGGCTACCAGTGGCTATATAAGCCTTGATCTCATCTGTAGCAGACAAGGAGAAGAGCAGAGCGATAGAAAAAGTGGCAAGGACGAGTTCCATCTACAGAGCATGGTAAAAGGTCTGCGTCCAGAGAAGATGCAGAGTAGAGCGAGAAAAAGGCATTTGCATGTAGAAGGGGAGCAGAGCAGCGCCGCCAAGAAGAAGAAGAAGGAGAAGAAGAGGAGGAGTTCGTGATGGAGGAGTTCATGATGAAGACAAATCTAAAAAGCTTTGAAACATCTTAGAGTCTATATTCATCTAGTTAACACTTTAATTGGGTGATCTGTATATGCGTTCTACACATAACATCAAATTCTATTTGTTCTATTTTCTTCATGTACTGAGATAGATTACGCTAGAGGATCTAATCTCTAATCGAGCTTGTTCTAGAAGAATTTGGATCCATCATGGTCCAAAGGTTTTGAGTACAATGTGCTCAGGTTTTGGAGCCGTAGTGCTCTGGTTTGGAGCCGTAGTGCTCTGGTGTTTGAGCCGTCGTGCTCAATTGCTTGTGAGTTGTTGAACTCACAAGTGGTCTATGGAGTAGGTCGTCGTGCCTATCTCCTAGGTGTTTCTTTGAGTCATTGTACTCAAAGGGTTTGGAGTGTCGTGCTCTAGTTTGTACGTACTTGAGTTAGTGGTTCCTCCGTCGTGGGGAGGTGGATGTAGGAGACAAGTTGTGTTCTCCGAACCACCTTAAAATTATTTGTGTACAGTGGTTTGCTTGTGGTTTGTTGCCTCGTTACACTCTATACTCACACACCACAACTTGATCTAATTGAATTGTGTGTGTCACTCGTTTTAATTCTGCTTCCATACACACACATTCGCAATTAACATTGATTCATCACCTATTCGATCCCAACAACTGGTATCAGAGCGGGTCAGAGTCTATACTCTGAGGTGTTCTGTTGAATCATCAGTGTTTCTGGTTTTGTTTTACTCAATCACTTGCTTATTATTTATGCTGCTAGTTTCATCTAATTGTCTTGATCATGGATTCCAGAGGTTTCGTTGCAGAAGGTCATTCAATCAATAGACCTCCATTTTTTTATGGTGCTGATTACCCTTACTGGAACAATAGAATGATGGTATTTCTTCGAGCGCAGAACTATGGAGTCTGGAGGATTGTTGAGAAAGGACCAATAGAAATCACTGGGGACGAAGATACATGGACAAGGGAGCAGATTAGAAAGGCTACCCTGAACTATAGCGCCATGAACATGCTACAATGTGCATCCATCCGAAGGAGTACTCCAGAATTTCTATGTGTAAGTCTGCTAAGGAGATGTGGGATAAATTAGAATTGTTATATGAGGGCACATCTCAAGTTAGGAAAAATAAAGCAAACAAGCTAGTTTCTGATTATGAATTGTTTGTCATGAAAGCTGATGAAACCATATCTAAGATGTTTGCTAGGTTTATGGTTATCATCAATGGACTTTGAGCTTTGGGTAAGGAATACTCAAATGAAGATTTGGTAAGGAAGATCTTGCGTTCTTTATCTCCTGTGTGGCACACTAAAGCTACAGTCATTGAGGACTCAAAAGATTTATCCAAAATAACATTGGATGAACTCATTGGATCCTTAATGACTTATGAGCTAAATCTTAAGAGATCTAAGAACACATGTTGAAAACAAAACCCATTGCTCTTAAAGCTTCCTCAAGTAGTAAAGGAAAATCTAAAGAGATTTCTGAATCTGAAAAGTCTGACTCTAAGGATGATAATATTGCTTTGATAACTAGACAATTTAGGGCATTTTGAAATCCAACAAGAAGAACTTTGGTAATAAGCAAAATGTCATGTCTGGTAAAAAGAAACACTCCTTCTCACATGTTGATTACAAGAAAAATGATGAACTTCTTGGTGTTATAGGTGCAACAAATCTGGACACATGAAGACTGAATGTCCAGAGAACAAGAAGGATAAGCTCAATAGACATAAGAAGGAGTTCCACAGAAAAAAGAACAAGGCCATGGTAGCTACATGGTCAGATGAGGATCAAAGCTCGGATAGCAATGAAGAATCCTCTAGTTCAGAAGAAAATGAAGTCTGCTTCATGGCTAGAAGCAGTGAAGAACATGTAGATATATCTTTTAAACTATTTATCATTGAAGATTGGAAAGAAGCATATGGTAATTTAGTTGAAAATCTTTTGAAGTAGAAAAAGAAACTATTATCTGAAAAGAAAAATTGACAGCATTCCTCATGACACATCATATCTGGAAAAATTTCTGAATTGGAAGCTCAAATTTTAGACCAAATCAAAGAAAAATGAGTTGTTAATTTTTGTTGATGTTATGAAATTAAGGATTCAAAAATTGAATAAAGAGCTATGAATTCTATCAAGAAAATTTGAAGACAAAGAGAAGGAAAATCAAGAAAATTTGACTCAAATTGAAAAACTCAATCATTGCCTTATAAAAAGAAGAGATCATCACGAACTTCACACAAGGCAAAGAAAATCTGAATGCTTTACTGGGAATGAATGAATTCAAATAAACATGGTTTAGGTTTTGAACTACAAAATTCAATGAAAACTAATCATCTAAAAAGAAAACAAAATCAGCAAAAACTCCTATATAAATTTGTCAAGGCAGGTCTATCTGAAAACAAAGGTAAAATGCTAAAACAAAAAGAACCTGTGAGGTCAACACACACACTACCCAGGTCGACCTACCCCATTCATAGGTCGACACAAACACTGCATAGGTCGACCTACCCCTCTTATAAAAATCAGAAAAACTTCAAAGCAATAAAGAATCATTTTTCTCATGGAAATTGGAATGTTTACATCATACAATTCAAGATGGAATAATCCTTGGAACCAAAGGTACAATGGTAACTAATGGTTCAATCCTTCTTTTTATCACTCACATTTTCCTACTCATCAACATCATTACATGCTAATGTAACGTCCCAAAAATTTTAAAGTGTTAAGAAAATATTAATAATGTGGTTATTATACATTAGTATTGTCATTAAATTGAAATAATTTGAGTTGAGTTTAATTAATGGTAACATACGTTAACCCAGTGTCGTACACAGAGGTGTGCGCTCCACAGGGCGACACCGAAAAATGACAACAAAATAAAAATCTGATAACACCATAATTTTCAGAAAAATGTGGAGATCTCAGAAATATAAATCTCTAAATTTTTTGACATACGAACTTCGAGGATAAGTCGACGCGACTATTTTTCAGGTGAATTTTCACCCAGTGTAAAATAAAATCTAAAAATTAAATAAAAATCACCATAATTTGTAAAACTATCACAATAGTCTATGGTTGAAATTTTAACATAAACAGACACCGTTTGAATATATAAAAATGGGGACAATTGGACCAGCTGAATTATTAGTCAATTACAGTTTGGTTTTTCTAGAATTTCTGGAGGCTTACGTGGGTGACCCTGGGAAGGCCAGCGCACATAGGAATGTGATCAACACGTAAACCCCTTAGGGTAAAACTTTGTAACTTGCATGGTAAATGTGTAAGTAGTAGAAACCGAAGAGTTTCACTGCTACACCTGGATGGCTAACGTGCCGATATGCATGTGAAGTCAGGAAAACTATAAAAGCCCCAGCAGCCGTTGTGTGAGATTTTATCTTCTTCACCTCTGCTGCCCTTGGCGTTCTTTAGATTTTCCTTTGCATTAATAAATGTTGTGGTTGTTGTGCTTAAGGAAGATCCATACAGTTGTGTGTGTTACTGTTACTTGGCCTGCGAAGGATCCTCACCTCTCCAGCACATCAATGCATCTGTTAAGGCTACCTTACGTTGCAAGCTTTCCACTTCCTTCCTCTGTTTTTGTAGATCTCTATACTGAAGAAAAATTCTCACTACTCAGTAAGGTAGAATTCTTTTTCTTTCTCTTTCAATTTTATTCACTTGATTAGCTATGAAACCTCCTGTATAGGTGTTCAATCCTCAAACTGTTGCTTGACTCTATAAACACTCTTGGAAGTGTATGTTCATCTTGTAGAACTTCTTGTTGAGTACCTAATTATTGTGATAGGAGTGTTCTTCCAGTATCTCTTACTTGAAGTTCTTGCTTGAAGTTAAACTCACCCCCATGATCATGTCCTTGTTCAGTTTTGGGGGGAAGTCGTATGTTAGTTCTCTTCTACCTTCACAAGTAGGATTCTCTTCCTTTTTCTCCTCTTTTCTAAATCCTTGACTCCTACCTTTCCTAAAGAGGTCATGAACACCTACTTACTTGTTTTAGACTTGTGAATTCTCTTTTGAACTGTGTAACCATCCCTTATAATCATGTTCTAGTTGTGTGTATGTAGGATTCACTTCCTATCCTCTTTTCCTTCTTTCTACATCTCAACCTAGTTCAGTAGTTTGAAGTGATCCTTCACTATGTGTATGCTACTTTCCAGATTTAGGAAATAGTTTCATGATAAGAATTGAACCTTTCATCGTTTTTAAATTTGTGTTTGGTCATGGAGGGTCATACCTCACTTCTCTTCCATCATAACTTGTTTAAATCTAAAATCATGTTGATCCTACTGTGTAGTGTAGATTGAGCTATGACAGTTCTTTCTACCTTCTTAGAGTTGATTTCTTGAGAGATCAGGAAAGTCTCAAGTGAGTGTACCTTGATAAATGATTGATGGAAGAAGAAAAGAGAGTTCTATGGAAATTTCTCTTTTAGTAATTTTCCCCTTGAGTTTGTCTTCTCTTTTGGTCATTCATGTGTACCATGTTCCATGTTCTTTCTTTCACTTCCTTGTAACATTGGTTTGATTCTTGAGATTGAGATCATACTTGTGTAAAGTCTTAATCATGTTAGGAGTTATAGGGGAGCTTGGTAGAACAAATTTTAGAGATTCCTTTGATTCCTATCATTTTTGGAAGTCCATACAGTACCTGTCGACAGCCATGCCTTTAGCTGTCGACACGACCATGTTTCCAGAACCCAGGAGGTTTTGCCTAACAGTGGCTGTCGACAGCCACCTTCCTGGCTGTCGACAAGCACTAGCAGAACCCCATTTCTGCTTCTGGGAGAATAGCACCTTTCGACAGCAAGCTTCTGCCTATCGACAGGCACTACCAGGATCATGTTTCCAGCTATGACCTTGTTCATTCTTTGCTGGAAACACACTCAATTGTTCCAGCTGTTAGCCCACTTATATCTTGTGGTTTTTACCACCTAAACACTACTAAAACCAATCATGTTATCTTTCTCTTTACCATGAATTATCCCTTCAAAAGTTCCAATCACAATTGATCTTATGAGATCATCAATTTTCTGAAATCAATGAAGGAACATAGTTCTTTAATTCTTGTGTGTAAATCATGAGTGAATCCTTGTGTATCTTTGATTTATTATAAAAATGAGTGTGTGATGATGAAGAGTTGTGAGTCTTTGGGACTCATTCGAGAAATATGCCTGGCAAATAAAGGCTGGTTTAGTCCTGAGGGGAGCGCACGAATTCGTCAGTGGCGCGCGGGGGCGATGAGGACATCGTGGATGTTGGCATGCATCAGTTCGTGTTTGATTAGTCATCATATCATGCTTGTGTGTGTGATAATGTGTCTGACTCTGAATTCAAGTATCATCCTGAGTTATTGATCTTGCTTCTAAACTATTCTTGTTCAATACGTGATATCAATTTGGCTCATTTGTCCAATTTCTTGAACACTCAGTGCTAGCTATACATATGATCTTATCTTGAGATTATACGTTTGAATCCTTTCTATTTCAAGGAATTGAATTCTACTGGGCTAGTTAGCTCATCAAATTCCACTTTTTCAGGTAATCTACAATTTTACAAGGCGGGACTTCGGGACTTGTGTGTGGAGAGACCAACCATGGTGGCATTTTATTTTACAATGTAAATCAAGAACCATGTAACACCTATTGAATGGTGAATAATAATTTTTATTTATTGAAGCCTCTGAGCGAATGTCTTGTTCAATCAGTATATTTTACTCTTGATTTCTCGTTCCGACATTTATAGACATATTAAATGACGGGACGTGACAACCAAGATTTTCACAGTGGAATAAATCAGCTAAGAGGTATAAATTTCAGAAATTTAAAAAATAAAAAGTTGAATCTTCTGTTCCGAAGAACACTGTGAAGAAAAATGCTCAAATATGGGTTAGAAGGATTTGATTTCTCTTCTGACTTAGGATGTTGGTACCAATCACATCTGGGTACCAAAAACTTTTCTTGTCTAATTTGTGTGTGTAGGAAAGCCGTGCATCCAATTCAAACATCTGGATTCTGACAGGGATGCTCACGGCACATGACGGAAGATAGAAATAAAATTTCCTACTTGTTTGAAAAGGAAGGTGATCAGTCACCTTTGGAGGTAAGAATGTAAGACCTGGCCCCCTTGGGCCCTTGGCCCCATCCTCTGGGTCACGACAGGCGCCCTGGCCGCGACTTGGTCACGCCAGATCGGCCTGCCACAACAGGGTTGGGTCGCACCGTACCCAGCTGCTGTGTTCTTGTCGAGGTAGGGTGGCCGATGCGTCCTGGTCGCGGCGTCTGACAGCGTCGTGACTGCTTTTCTGACAGACGTGACCGCTGTCCTTTCTATTAGAACGGCCTTGTCGGGTGTCAGGCACACACAGCGTTGATGCGGCCTGGTCACTTGTCGTGATTGCTTTTTTGGTCTTCGAGGTTTGACCGCCTTTTTGGGGTCGCACTGGGGACGGCTGTTGCGACATGGTCGCGTCGCCTAGGGGCGTCGCGACACGGTAGTTGTCACGCCCGGTCGGCCGGTCGCGTTCTTGGGGCCGTCAGTTTAAAACCGAATGTCGCGCCCCATTCTCCTCCCACCTCTCCTCTCCTTCTTCTTCCCCCTCTCTTCCCTCTGAGCTTCCCTTGCATTTCATTGGCGTTTCTTGAGCTCGAGGTGTCTGTGCTGAGGAGGGTGTCGTTCCGTTCGTGCAGGGGACGTGGTCGTGTCGTTTGGAGCGAGGAGGAGGCGGCCATTCCTACGAGAAGGCCCCAACGGGTTTGCTCTTCGCGTGGAGGTAGGGACCCTTGATCCTCTCGCCCTAAGCATGCTCCCCTCCCCTTAGAGATGGTGTTTCCTCGTGGTTTGTGGTTGTGGGAGAGTGAGGATCCATGCTCGTGGTTGAGTGAGATTTTCCCTTCGAGCATAGATTCTTGTTAAATCCATGTTTGTGGGGTTGTATGGGTGGTTTGCATGATTTACAGCTTTCCTTACATGTTAAGCATGCTCCCCTCCCCCTGTGGAATGCTCGTTTGGTGATTTTGGGGCGGTCTCTGGAAGAAGCGCTCCGGAACCCCCCTCTACTGAAGATGTGACCATTTTGGATGTAACGACCCTCCTCATACGGTACGATTATACCAATCCCCATCGGTACAAAGAGCACCGTTACAGTGGGATAGTAACCCAACACTAAACGATAAGGTTGATATGTCCATGAATAATAAAAAATTACAGCGGAATTAAAAGAAATGTTATACTTCATTCCATCATCACACACATTCCACAGTCTATATAGTAAAAAAAAAAAGTACTAGAGTCCACATTATTACAACTTGAAAAGAACTACATTGTCCATATGAATAAACTTTATTCTACTATGAAATAAAAATATAACTATAACGTGAACTCTACTGATTTTTTCTTCTCGTATGCAGCATCAACCTTCACTACGCTTCCCTCAGGCACGAAATCACTTGTCACCTGTACGCCGAAGCAAGTATGAGTCTTACAAGACTCAGCAAGTAATCTAAAATATCAAACTTACACATATCACATACATAATAAGCCACTAAGAATGAGGAAAAACACATGCTATCACTCTAATCGCAACATTACACATGACATATGGTTCTTATGGTTAACTATACATAAGTCATCCAAATACCTTCCTATCTAACACATGCTCATGTTAAATCATGAAAGATAACATACACCTACACATGTTTTCTACACATGATATATCCTAGGACGCATGGTTCAAATCTTCATCATATCATTATACAATTTTACCATTTTAAAACATGAGGCTATGTACAAGATAATAGACATTCCTAGCATGGTATCTAGTCAATCTCTCATGCATTTATATCTTTTTATCACACATTTAACTTTCTGTTTTAATGTATAATTTATCCTACTCTCTTAACACTTGCGCATGCTTTCTAATAATCTACGTAATACGATACTAAGCATTCTAACATAGTCTAGCAATCATGTTGATACATACATGGTATGAACATATGCACTCTTAAAACCTAACATATAACATGATTTATTACTCTAAACATTTTTTCTTATTGTGGAACAACTCTAGCAATTAGATCATGCAATTATACATAAAGTAGATAGCAATCTAACATGATCTCTATTATATTTTCATGCACTTTCCTTATTTATTACACGTTTCACTTTCTGTTTTATATGAATAATTCACCATGATATCACCTTTATTAAACATGAATCAAAGATTTAAAATACATTCAAATCAGATGGCCATCATCTACAAATTGAACATGGAACTACATACTAAATGAATAACAATTCTATCATGAACTTAGACATTATTTTATGTGTTTATCAAAATCATAATCTCATTAGCTTGCTGTTTTGACATGAATCAAACTTAATTACATGACTTTACACTTATTCTCATGCCATTTCATTCATTTGTCAATTCTACATACTCAATTTTCTACATTGCATTTCTTACATATTTACATGCACATATTCATACACACTACCATATAGGTATTATTAAACTATATCACATGATATAGACATGATATTAGAATAATTCTACAATTATGATGTTAATGCATGAATAAAAAATAAATATGCACGTATTAATACATTGGTTTTCACATGTGATTACACTCTCATTATCTTTTACTCTTCCTTACCTATAAATTTACACTTCTTTCATTTCATTTACTATGAGTTCACGTTTATCACTTATCACAACAATTACACTTATCACGTGCCACTTCACGTATCACTTTGCACTTCTATTCACATTTAATCTCTTAAATTGCCGTGACACATAGTCATAACTACAAGTAGAGGAAAACACTCACTTTAGCACTAAGTTCTTATCACTTAACACTTAGCACTCACTTTCACATATTTGTCACCTAGGCAATGCGGTGACAAACCTAGGTAACTGTGCAAAATCGAGAGAAGCCTCTCCACCCTAACCAGCGGTACTTGTCCACCTCCAGGATTTTATCCTAATGCCCTTAGGATTTATCTCATAACGTTGAGCCTTCCATATGGACTTTCTATGGTACAACTCTCAAACCCCTATGGTAGCAGTGTCACACATGGCTAAATATTACATTAATCACTTTATCATCCTTATCACCTTTACTCATGCTTATACACATATTTTCATCCCATTTCACATACACTTTGCATAATATTCACATTTCCATTTTCAGAAATTCACCTTACTGTTAAACAGTGATAAATAACTTAAAATAAGATTTTTAACATGCTGCTAACTTTTAATTTATACAAATTTAGTTCTAACATGCACAACATGGAAATTTTCACATTTAAAACCATAATAATACCTACTATCATCAAAATACCATGAAATTTTTATCAAAGCTAAAAACATTATTCATAACATATAATAAATTTTAGAGATTTTTATGAATAGATAATATATTATAACAATTAAATCAATCACAGGTGCATTTTTCACTAATTTCTCTAAAGTAAAAATTCTAGTAAAATAGTCTAATATAACAATGTCAATGTGTATATACAATCAAGACATCATCACAGAAAACTTACCAAACCCTAACTCACATCTGGCCTATTTACACAAATTCTATTTCTCAATGATATCCCACGATCGAGAAAGAGATTCTTTAACCAGAAGGAATTCCGTTAACACAAATCATGAAAATTCATGAAAACCTCATGACAAGACCTACTAATCAACTTTGACCTTACAAAAATTTTACAGCATGCACACATGTCAGGAAATCAATTAAATACATTTAAGAAGATTAAATAGCAGTTTTCAGGACACCGAGGAACTGACTGCATAGTCCTGGCCTCCAACTGAGTTAACTGCGGCATTCCTTGCCGTCAACTCAAGAACTTGACGGCAGGGGATGTTGCCGTCAACTTCCAGACAGTAATCAACACAGACAACACTCACATGCATGGGGAAATGGAGGGTCCAGGACGAGGAAAAATCCAGAAAAATTCTAGGACCTAGGGGACATGTCTAAGATTGATATACATAGGTCACTTGCTTCTAAATAAATCCTAGAAGATCAATTTGGCCGATGAAGCCCTCCTCGGCCCTGCTAAGAAGGTGTTCAGAAACGCCTTAGATCTGGTTCTTCTGTGGATGCAGACGGTCCCTCGGAGTTGGGATTGCTTCCTTGACAGTTGGACCACTCCAGTCGTTGTAGATCTCCCAGAAAACCTTCAGTTGCCAGATCAAAGCCTTGGAACTTCAGCTTTTCTCGCAGGAAATACTAGGGTTTCTCAGAACACCAAAAGGCTTGGTGCGGCCAGAAGATGGGTCTTTATAAGGTTGGATGGGTTGGGTACGCTTCTGGGTAGGTTTCCTATGGGTACGATGGGTTTCCTAAACTGGAACGGCCATAATGCGAGCATTAACAAATCTGGAACCGTTACGCAGAAGGATATAGACGTCAACATCGGTTGTAGTCAACTGTACAGTTGACGTCAAGGGGCTGGCCGCCAACAGGGGGTTGGCATCCAGGGGGTGGCCGCCCACTGTCCCTTGGCATCCAGGGATGTGGACGCCAATCAGGCCTACAAGTTGGCGGCACAGTGTTGGCCGCCAACTGTGCCAGACAGCCCAAAACCTATTTTCATCCAATTTAAACATACATTTAGGCTCCAACAATATAGTATGAGCATAATTTAATTTTTACACTGATTACATAAATTATACATTGCACATTATTTATAAGTATAATTTGCACTAATCTCAATTAAAGATAATATGCACGAAGTGACATATGTATACATATGCACCATAGTTGCCCATAGTTGCATGTATTTTGCACGAATATATATATATATATATATATATATATAATATATATATATATATATAATACACACTCTATTATTTAGATATCATACATGTCATAATCAAGTCAATGGTTATTGCAATAAGTAAATATCATATGTACAACATTAGATTTATACATCTATACGCGTACAAAGTATAATTTAGTACAACATGCATGAATTTACATAAATATAGCTTGCTTATAATATTTTGATATATTTTACATGCACCGTATTATTTAAGTACCATATACACTATAAACAATTTAGCATGCTAATAATAAACAAATATCATTTGCACAGGATGGACGTATAGATATGTATACATGCGTATACTCATGAGTAATTATACTTATAACATACATAAGGTTAAACATATATGTATTTACATGCCTACATCGTTTAGATACATACACGATTCACATTATTGTTCACACATCATAACAATTTATCATGCTTAAAAATAGATATATAATTCGAACAAGATTAATATATGCGTGCACATATATACACATCATAGTTACATATAATATGCATGGAATAATTAAACACAATATGCATCTCAACCATTAGATAATATATACACATTTAATTATAATACATGTACATAAGTAAAATCATATATGCTTACAAGATGCATGATAGTACTTCACATTATATGTGTAACATTACTTTAATATATCATGCGTAATATTTAAATAAATACCTTATATACAAAATTGGCTAATTACTTATATTCACGAAAATAATATACATATACGCATATACACGTGAACAATTTGATAGTTATAATATGCAAAAATTTTAATACGTACACTATATTTATGACATGTAAATATCGCATGCTCAATATAAATGATGGAAAAATCGGGGTCTCACACTGGGGTCGCGATCTTGTCGTGACGGCCTTGCCGGTCGCGATAGGAGCACGACGCTCTTGAGCGTCGCGACCTGGTCGAGACAGCTACGGCCGCCGGGACAACGTTGCGACAGGGTAGGGCGTCGCGACCTGGTCGCGACGGCCCGATGCGTCGCGACTTCAACCGAGAGACAGGTTTTGGTCTTCACCGTTTCCATTTCTTTTACTATACCCGTGGAACCTGTGCTAGTTTCCTAGTACGGTCCTACACTAGTCTTTCGCCTGGTGCGCGGCACTTGAGGGCTTGTCCCGTGTGAGAGGTTGTTACCGTTGCCTGGGACCCCTGTCCTCGGGAGCCTATTGAGGGAGTACTCTAGGCTACGAGTGTGCTCAAGTTGGCAGCCCAGCAGGCGGACTCTGGAGCTGAGGGGAAAACAGTGGTTAGGACAGTGGCGTTGAGTCGCTTGCAGAGCTCTCGTGGTTGGTCTGGGACACCGAGGACAGTTAGGAGTTCTACCCGGCACAGGCCAGCCAGTCCTGTTTCTCACTGCCTCGCTCCTTGCGGCCCCGGAACTGCTTGGAGAGGTCAGGCGTGGGACCATAGTCCGGCCAGACTACGGCGGTTACTGTCTGTACTTTGTGTCCTACCTCGCTCTGACGAGACGTGAGGGTCAGGAGTGGGGTCAAAGGTAAGACGTCGATGGGTGCGCCTGACCTTGACTAGTGGTAGTGTTTTCCGTAGCTAGTGCTCCTTGTCTAGGCGGAGTCCCCTCTGTCTGTGTTGACTAGCCGTGTGGTGGTCACGACGAGCAGTCGTATGGAGTTCTAACCGTGTTGTGTTTCTGTACCGCGCTAGTTGTAGCTTCACTTCCGCATTTCTGTTGTAGGTAGAAGATATAACTGCTGTCATTTATTTATTATATTCTTCTGCCTATTAGAGCCAGTAGGAAATTGGTAGTCCCTACTGAGCTTCTATTGTGAAGCTCATCCCTCCTTTTCCCAGGTGAAACTTCTCAGCAGCGGCAGGGTGCGCGCTGGGCGGTGGAGATGGGGCGGTAGGTGGGGACCCGTAGCTAGCAGTGGTTCCCCTTTTCTAGTGTACGTCACCCTCGGGGTATGCCCCTAAGGGATTTGTTCTTCCCCTGCCTTTTACTTGTACTAGCGTGCGGGCGTTAGGGCTGTACTTAGAGCGGTACGCAGCGGTCTCGCTGTCTTTCCTATTTCCGCTTGTACGCTTCTAGTTAGCAGTTGACATTTACTTCCATTACATATCTGTTAGATATATATTATAGCCCTTCTGGGTCCCGGATCCGTGAGCGGCGACCGCGAAAATTGGGTCCTCGGCGTGGGCCGAGGGTCGGGTTCTCGGGTCATTACAAAGAAAAAGGGCAAAATAATTGGCAAAGGAAAGATTGGTACATCTTGCATAACCTTGAGTGATGATGTTTGGTTAGTTGAAGGGTTGAATTACAACTTGCTTAGCATTAGTCAATTGTGTGACAATGGTCACAAAATTCTTTTTGAATCGAATTCATGCAAAATAATTGACTCCTCTTCTGAGAAAATCAAATTGATTGGAAAAAAAGAAAATAATGTTTACATGATAGATTTGAGTGACAATTCTTATACAAATGTTTGTTTGATTGCCAATAAAAATGACATTACTTGGTTGTGGCACAAAAGACTGGGTCATGCAAGTTTTTCAACAATAAGTAAACTCATAAGAATGAATCTTGTAAAAGGTCTTCTGAATCTTTCCCTATCATTGACAATCCAGTTTGTGGGATATGTGCTCAAGGAAAACAAACAAGAATTTTTTTTAAAGTGTTCAATGATGTACTTACATCTAAAACACTTGAGTTACTTCATATGGATCTTTTTGGTCCTACCGGAACTTAAAGTCTCAATGGTAATAGATATGGATTTATGATCATTGATGACTTTACAAGATACACTTGGGTTTTTATCTTATCCCATAAAAGTGATGCATGTTTAGAATTCAAGAATTTTACAATTCTGCCTTAGTGGGTTTGTCTTTCAAATTAAAATCTCTTTTAACAGATCATGGGGTGAGTTGACAATAAATCTTTTTCTGATCTATGTACTGATCTGAACATACTCCAAAAGTTTTCTTCCCCTAGAACTCCAGAACAAAATGGGGTTGTAGAAAGGAAAAACAGAACACTTGTGGAAATGGCCAGAACTATACTCTTAGAAAGTAAGCTTTTTAAATCTTTTTGGGTGAAGCTGTAAATACAGCTAATTTCATTTTGAATAGAGCATTGTTAAGACAAAGATTAGAAAAACCCCCTTTGAATTGTTAAAGGATAAAAAGCCCAGTGTGTCATACTTCAAAATTTTTGGTTGCAAATGTTTTGTTCATAATAACAACAAAGAAAATCTTGATAAATTTGATGCAAAGAGTTTTGAATCAATCTTTTAGGATACTCTGAAATTTCAAGAGCTTATAGAGTTTATATTTTGAAAAATAAGATGTGGAAGAATCTCCACATGTCATATTGATGAAAATTCCACAAAGATTGACATTCCTCATTTTCACAGAGCTTCAATGCGTGATGATGAAGATGATTTTCTTGAACATCCATCCACAAATCTTAAAGAGCAGGAAGTGCAAAATGCGCATGAGGTTACTGAAATACCAACTCCAAGAGATTCAGGTAATCATGTTCCTGAAGTTCATATAAATACTGAGGTAATTTCTGAACCCAAATTCTTAAGAGACCATCCTCTTAAAAGCATTGTTGGTAATTTGGAAGATGGAATTAGAATCAGATCATCTTTTCATTTTGTAATAGATGAGGATTCATGGGCACTACTTTCCCAAATTGAACCCAAAAATATTGATGAAGCTTATCTTGTAAAAAACTGGATAAATAATGCATGAAGAGCTTCATCAATTTGAAAGAAATCAAGTTTGGGATTTAGTACCAAAACCCTCAGATGTAACTACAATCATTGGAACAAGATGGACTTTCATAAATAAATTGAATGAATCTGGTCAAATTGTTGAAATAAAGCAAGACTTGTTGCTTAGGGGTACAACAAGAATTTGGTATTGATTTTGAAGAGCCCTATGCCCCTGTAGCAAGACTTGAAGCAGTTCGAATATTTCTTGCATTTGCTGCCTCTTTGAAATTCAAAGTTTTTCAAATGGATGTAAATAGTGCTTTTTTGAATGGTTACATAAAAGAAAATATTTTTGTTAACAAACCTGGATTTGAAAATGAAAAATTTCCTAATGATGTTTTTAAGCTTAATAAGGCTCTTTATGGTCTCAAACAAGCTCCAAGAGCTTGGTTTGACCGGTTGATCTCATTTCTTGTAAATATAAGTTACATTAGAGGAAAAATTGATCAAACTTTGTTTACAAAAATTGTAAATAACCATTTCATTGCTGTTCAAATTATGTTGATGATATATTTGGTTCAACAAATAATGGTATGTGCAATGAGTTTGCCCATCTTATGCAATCTGAATTTGAGATGAGTTTAATGGGTGAACTTACATTCTTTTTAGGTCTACAAGTATATCAAACTTCTAAAGGAATCTTTCTGAGTCAAACAAAATATGTCAAGGAGTTACTCAAAAGATTTGATTTTCAACACATCAAGCCATCCAGCACACCAATGGCTACAAGTGTAAGACTTGAAATTGATGCTTCTGGTAAGTCTGTGAATGCCAAAACCTACAGAGGTATGATTGGCTCTCTTCTTTATTTGACTATTTCTAGACCAGACATTCAATTCAGTGTATGCATGTGCACCAGATTTCAAGCAAATCCTAAAGATAGTCACATGAATGCTGTCAATCTTTTAAATATCTTCTTTCTTCATGTGATCTGGGGCTTTGGTATCCTGCTGGATGAAAGTTGGATTTAATTGCATATAGTGATGTTGATTATGCGGGTGCAAGCTTGATAGGAAAAGTACTAGTGGGTTGTGTTTATATCTAGGTGGTTGTCTTATTTCTTGGGCTTCAAAAAGCAACATTCTATAGCTCTTTCAACTGCAGAAGCTGTGTATGTTGTAGCTGGTAGTTGTGGAACTCAAGTTCTTTGGGTCAAACATTAACTCCTAGATTATAATCACTCTAGGATGCATTCCCATTCTTTGTGATAACACCAGTGCTATAAATTTGTCCAAAAATCCTATTATGCATTACCGCACAAAGCACATTGATATCCGACATCATTTCCTTCGAGATGAAGTTTCAAAGAACTCTTTTAAACTCCACTTTGTTAACACAGAAAAACAAATTATAGACATTTTCACTAAGCCTCTTTCTGAAAACAGATTTTCATCCCTAAGGAGAGAGCTTGGATTGTGCAAACTTCCACATCTTTGATATCTTTCATTTCTTTTTGCAAATAAATTCCTCCTTCTCACATTGCATTGGTACTCTTGGTATATCAAATAGTGATTTGAAGAAAAGCAAGTCAGGCTTGTCTGGACACTTTCACTATGCATGAGTATATATCTCCGCCAAGTATCAAGAGCCTTTTATGCAATTGTTGAGGGGGAGTCATTATCTTTAGATACAACATTCTGTTAATTCTACTCTAACTTCATTCATTCAATATCTTCTTGTTCACTTTGTGAGGGGAGCTAGTTGTCAGGGGAAGTCTTTATCACTACTTCATTCATTTATCTTGACAATAATTGTCTATCTTGAGCCCTAAATTATCAGAATATTTGAGTCTTGGTGCTATTTCATGTGAGAGATTTAAGTCATTGAAACTAAACTCTTTGTGCACTTAGTTTAATTTCAAAGATTCACTTTCATATCAAGGTTGTGAAGTTAATACTGAATGTCTTTAAAATGATTTGCAAACCACTTGTAGGCACATGAGTGGCATTAATGTTTAACATGTGCAAGTTTAAGCTTCACTTTTACCACATGCTAAGAATAATTTCTTTACATTCGTAGCCATGACTTTTCTGGTCTAAGCAAAAATAACTGCGGATCATTAAAGTAATTGTAGCACCCCGGAAAATTCAGTAAATTAAAATTTTGAATAAATGGAAATAAATAATTTCCGTATTATCAGAATGGTAGAACATACGTACCACTATCGTACGTGCGAAAACACATCGAAAAATTCTGTAACATTATAAAAAAACCCCAAACATCATCTTAAATGTTCCACAAAGAAGTTCGTGCAACAAAAAAATCCGATTGGCCAAGTGTATGTCACAATGTGACTAATTATCCAAATTAGGAAACTAAGTCAGAAAACCGTAACACAAAATATAACATGGTCATAAATTAAATAAAATGTTGGAGATACTTCCAACATCATGTAGTGATGACCCATTATCGGAATTGGGCCAATGGATCACATTGGCCCAAGAATAAAATGGAGCAAGAAAAATACCCATAAATTTGTAACCCTAATTGAGCTGAAAATAGGAAGAGGTAATATGGCAAATCCTAAGGCAATTAGGCTTTCTTGGCAACCCAAATTCGTGCCTAGCCATGGTATGGGGTTGCCTAAAACCTCACACACTCTATTGGGGTGGGAAATCATCAAAACATGGAAGGTGGAAACCCAAAACCGCACTCTTCCTTTCCTACACCCAATGGGATTCTAAAAACCCTAGATGCTTAAATACTTGTCATGAAACTCTAAGGGATGAGTTTACCTAGTGTTGGGGTCGTGGTTAGCCATTTTTGAGCACAAAAGGTGGAGGGAAATGCCCCAAGATGGAGCTTTTCTTTCCTGCTACGTCTGCATCGACCTGCGCAGAGAGTTTTCTTGGAGTTGACCAAAGGTAAGCCAAACTTCACCAAACCATGCAAGACTTATACCCCTGGAAAGAGGGTCGGGTCTAGTTCCTAATCCCTTTGGTTTGCCTATTTTTCATTCTGTAGATCGGGTGCAGTAAGCGTTCTCCTCCAAGTGGTCTGAACAAGGGTTTTCTGGAAAAATGTGACTTCTTCAACCTAAAAGGTAGGTGATCTCGTGCCAAATCTAAATAAATCCTATATAAATGTGTAGAGCATCGAGTCTACTTTCATGTGCAAGTGATGCCATCAATTTTCATTAAGTATATCTTGAGTACTAAGCGTTTTGCCAAAGTCGCTCATGTCTAAGGCTTCTTACGTTCATATTGATTTCTCACAATCTTGAGGCCAATTTAATGAAACCAAAACCATAGTTCTCTTCTATTCCATGTTCCCAACAAGTTTCATGTTGACACCTTTTCCCCATGAGCCCTAGATTAGGAGTTATAAGCGTTGCATGAATCGTGGGTCTATTTTTTGCGTTTTCGGGTAAGAACCCAAAACGCGACAGGACCAGACGTCGCGTTCTTGCATGCATGAACGCGATGTACTAGTCTGACGCATTTATGTGAAACGCGACTGTGCCCTACGTCACAATTTTGACCATGACAGTACCGTCCTGAAGCCTCAAACTGTGCACTGCATGGTTTTCAGAGCCTACATGAACGCGACGGGGACCCCTGTCGTGATTCGGCCAATTTCCGCTCATGGTTTCACGCGATTTTTATATTATTGTTCTGAATGAATCTCATGAACGCGATGGGGTAAATCGTCACGATTCAAGGATGAAGGCGACAAGATAGTCCGTTGCGATTTGAGTTTTATAGGTTAGTCGTGTTCTGACTGTACACTGCATTATGAAATGCGTCGACTGTGTCCGACGCAGATTTCAAGACCTACTCGAGACTTGTTTTACATGGTATAGAGTTCATGGTTTGCTAGTCTTGGTTCTGGTCAATGCATGAGGTCTATTCAATGGCTTAAAAGCAGTCAACCCATGAAAAAGCTATAACTACATGAATGTTATTCTAATTGCTCTTTAATGATATGACCTATTCATGCAACTAGTGATTTGTTCATCTTACTGTTCGATCTTGCTAAAATGATAATTGTTATCATAAAATATTGCAAACCATCTATAGTTAAATGCACAGTTCATCTCATGCTATCATGTTAATTGTTTTCCGCAAGTTTGAAACCGATGGATTGTGGATCGAGACATGTGTTCACTACACACTTGCACATCTAGGCAGCCCTTTCTTGGGGGATTAGAAGCTCTCTATTGGTCATTCCATACTGACAGACTAGCGACCTTTCCGCTAAGACCTCCGTAATTCTCCGTACTCCGTGGATTCCCTTATGGAGACCAAGTTGGTTGTACCATTGAAGTTCCCTGGAGATAGCGTGCACTTCCTCTCTCATCTTGTTCTCGTGAGTGTGATTATAATCTAGACTTAAGCCATTAATGTAAAGAGTGAACTAAAGTATAAATTGCACCATTATGCTACCGAAATTATCTCTAGACTATTGTTATCATGCAATCATGTTCACATTACTTACTACTTGTTCTTATCATCATCATGAACATGACATTACATTTGCTTATATATTAAAACTCTTGTTGGCCATTAATGACTGTGGGTAACTACATTAAAAATAGTGAGATGCTGATCAGGCACGGAGAGTGTCCAAGGGCTCCAGTCTAGCCCCAATGACGAAAAGTCATAAATATATTGTTAACCATGGGATATAATGATTACTGGCGTTGCATCTGCGCTGGGAGTACTTGGGTGTTGAATTCTAGATACAATAACCACATACACGTGTCCTAGTGTGCATTTCAAGGTGGATCTTTCCTTGGTGTACATTAGTGTCTTCGCGCTTGATTAGTGTTACATGATCGTGCTCGTGCTTGCTTGCTTGCGTGATATGGCCATCTTGCAATTATTACAAATTAAGTGATATCTTGCGTGCTTGTTACATGACATTCTATTGAATACTCTTACTCGTTATAATCGTTCCAAGATCTTGCTCTATCGTGTTCAATCTATCTAGCTTGTTCATGTATCATGTTTTAATGAGTTTTATTCATACATGCATATCCTGTTCATCATGCTTACCTAGTTCTAAATTGCTAATCACTTATATCATTGCCCGCACATTGAGATATAAATCGTACTGGGCTAGTTGGCTCATTCCCTACTTTTAACCATTCTAGGTGACTATGAAATTCAAGAAGAGGAGCAAGTCGAGGATGGGAATGCATCCGAGTGATGAGCGTCCCAACACTTCAGTCTATCTATAGTTAGTTTGTCTGGAGTGTTAGATTCTGTAGTAGGTAGTGAGGAATAAATGTACTTTTCCTTTTATTGAGTCTTAGTCCTGTTATACAATGTTTAAGAGTTGTATTAGTTCACTATGATACAATGAGATGAGATTTGAATACAATTTCAATTGAGTTCATCAATTGGGCCCTATTATGATATGTGTTGATATACATTTAGTGCTTGCTAGCTAGAGGCTTATTTGCTGACTGTTCACGTCTCGGAATAACGACTCGAATTATCCAAATACTATCCGCTGCGTAATTCTCGAGACGTGACAGTAATTGAACAACTATCTGGAAAGATACAAACATAGCAATGAGAGTTCTTGAACCACTGAGTAACCGGGCCATTTCACCTAAAAAGTGATCTGTCTCGCGTCAAAAAGTGGAAAACAAAAATTTCAACTCTGTCTAAGATAATGAAAGTTAAACCACTGAGTAATCAGGAGGTCTTGCATGTGACAAATGTGATCTCTTGCACTGAAAAATGAGATTTAACTAACTTATTCTTATATTCTTTCCCAGTTAAAACTAAAAGAAAATTCTAATAGGCAGGACAGAAAAACTCTAGACCTGAATAAAGTTCATGTATACTGAGTTTAGACCTATTATTCTTCATTGTGTTACATCTAAAGCTTCTAACTTCCTTGTTGAATAATTCTGCTTACTCATATAGGTCATGTCAAAACACATTTGCATGTTTATTTTAACTACATTCAGATCATTATCATTTGCTATACTTTCTGTTGAGTGTGTCTTTTTTATTAAACTTTGTTGCACAATCACAAAACACTATAATCTCTCTCATATGTCCATATCACTTTGTCTCATTTATTTTGATCATTCATGAACATTCCTTTTCCCATCTTCATTTTTTGAACTCCTACCATCTATATTATTTTTAATGTCTATCTTTTTGATAATGTCAAAAAGGGGGAGAAAATGCAGAGAGTTAAGAGGGAGAACTTGGGAGAGAAATTGCAGGGAGAGGGTGAAATTGCAGTCAGGGGGAGATTTAGTCTTATGAGGCTTTTGGGAGATTTCATATGAAAAGACCAAGTTTGTGCATTTATTTTGTCATCATCAAAAAGAGGGAGAATATTGTGTTGAGTGGGTATTGGAATTCTTAAAGATGAATTTTTAATGATGACCAATTGACTTCACTCATACTTCGATTTTGATGATGTCATATTGAACATATTGTACATATTGAATATATTACAATAATGCTCAAACAACATGTTCTTGATAGTTAATATTTCATATCTTACTGTTAATGACATATTTGATGGTATACTCTTATTCATACAGGTTTACAAAGTTCTTGTCAAAGTAAGTCGACTCTAATTCACAGACAGGTCGACTCTAGTTGACAGACATGTCGACTCTAGTTGACAGATAGGTTGACTCGCACAGTCTGCCCAGTAAGTTTTTGAAGAGCAAAGTCAGTTGTGTCGACTCTATTTGGAGATGAGGTCGACGCTAGCATCCATCTAGTGAACCAGCTTTGGAGGAACACAGAACAGGTCGACTCTAACAGTTGAACAGGTCGACTCTAACTATTGAGCAAGTCGACACTAGTGGTATGTCAAGTCGACACTAGTGTTCTACCAATGAGATGCTTTTTGAGGATTGGTCAGTAGTGTTGACTCTCTTGGAGACTAGAGTCGACTCACTTTGGTATACAACCCAGAATTGCACAGAGCATCATATCCAACGACTGTGATCTTTTTCTGAGAACTTTCTGGGAGATTCCATAATACCAAAATGCCATCTCATCTAAGTGGCAATATGGTAAAGGACCTTTTAGACACGTGGCAGCCCAGGTGTAGTCTAGGTTCTGTGCACATCCACTTAATGTATATGGGCTGCGTAATGGCTATATAAGCCTTGATCTCATCTGTAGTAGACAAGGAGAAGAGCAGAGCGACAGAAAAAGTGGCAAGGACGAGTTCCATCTACAGAGCGTGGCAAAAGGTCTGCGTTCAGTGAAGAAGTAGAGCAGAGTAGGAAAAAGGCATCAACATCTAGAAGGGGAGCAGAGCAGCGCCTCCAGGAAGAAGAAGAAGGAGAAGAAGAGGAGGAGTTCGTGATTGGAGGAGTTCATGATGAAGACAGATCTGAAAAGCTTGGAAACATCTTGGAGTCTGTAATTCATCTAGTTAACACTTTAATTGGGTGATCTGTGTATGCATTCTACACAGATCATCAAATTATGTTTGTTCTATTTTCTTCATTGTACTGAGATAGATCGCACTAGAGGATCTAATCTCTAATTGAGCTTATTCTAGCAGAACTTGGATCCATCGTGGTCCAAAGGTTTTGAGCACAGTGTGCTCAGGTTTTGGAGCCGTAGTGCTCTGGTTTGGAGCCATAGTGCTCTGGTGTTTGAGCCATCATGCTCAATTGCTTGTGAGTTGTTGAACTCACAAGTGGTCTGTGGAGTAGATCGTCGTGCCTATCTCCTGGGTGTTTCTTTGAGTCGTCGTACTCAAAGGGTTTGGAGTCATCGTGCTCTAGTTTGTACGTACTTGAGTTAGTGGTTCCTCCGTCGTGGGGAGGTGGACGTAGGAGACGCAAGTTGTGTTCTCCGAACCACCTTAAAATTATCTGTGTACTGTGGTTTGCTTGTGGTTTGTTGTCTCGTTTCACTCTACACTCACACACCACAACTTGATCTAATTGATTGTGTGTGGTCACTCATTTTAATTCCGCTACCATACCACACATTCGCATTAACATTGATTCAGTCACCTATCCGATCCCAACAATAAATGTTCTCCCGGCTTCAAGCATAAGATTGGAGGCTGACCATGCTTCATAAATTTCTGTAAGCTTGAAAGGACAGAACATAAAAATATCTACATGCTTTCGGAGGTAGGTGAGATACATATAAGAATATAAAGTATGAAAAAGTTCATAACATTTAAGAATGAACAGACATTTGCACACGATCTCTAAAAGTCATGGGATTTCTGACAGAGGTAGGTAGGTTCTGACAGATAGCCCATACAGCTTATACTTATCAGGCATTTAATTCTTGACCATCTGTCGACCAGAGATCAACTTATCTTCCTATCAGTGGAAGAGATAACAAATATATCTCACACATTACAGATCCCAAAAAGGATATTTCACAGATGAATAATATTGAATAAAATATTTTCCCGCCAAAAAGATAATTGAATTTTATATTAACTGAAGGAAAATGATTTAAGGAAACCATCTTTATGCAAAAGATATTTCAATGTAAAACTCATGTAATGATGTACATTAGGTTGTGCTCACTGATAGAAACTTAAAAGATCATTTATGTATAGATATACAGAAGTTGATATGAGAAACTTCGACTTTTAAGAAGTCGGAGTAAGAAATAGCAATACAACTGTAACAGATATGAACTTCTACTTCAACAGAAATATAGCTACTTCGACTTCATTGAAGTCGGAGTAAGGAAGCAATGACTTCAACTTCGTGGGAGTCAGAGTAAAGATCAAGCAAACTTCAACTTGTAGGAAGTCAGAGTGCCAACAAATAGATAGCAGACTTCGACTTTTATGAAGTCGGAGTATGTCCAACTTCGACTTTCAAGGAGTTAGAGTAAGGCTCAATAGATAACCAATCGGTACAGACTTCGACTTTTCAAGAGTCGGAGTCAGGAGTCGGAGTTAGTATGATATATAGTGTACGCTGTGGACTTAGAAAAATTTCGTTGTGTTGATACTTAGGTTCTGTGTAAGCATAAACTTTGGCAGAAATAGTTTGTATAAATAAGAGCCTTTTGACTTATTGATTTTCATAAATGGTAAAGACGAAGATATTAAAAGGTTTGTCATAGCAAAAATATCATGATAAATGTTCAATAATTATATTAACAAAATAGATAGGAATAGTTGCTTAACAAAGAATACAATTTTTCCTTAAATTTGGTGATCTTCCTGCTGCTTCAAGGGGCGCAGTGATTGTTGATAAAGCTGGGTTACCTAGCTTTAGGCAACCTACTAGGAGGTTATCATTTATCTATTTCATATGAAATTTGGAGGTGATCAGGAGTAATTTTTCCTATTTTGGTGGTTGTGTCTTTTTTAGGCATCAGGTGTATTATTTTACTCTTTTATTTCGAAAATAAATTGCATTCCTTTGGTTGATCGCCTAGCGGAGTGAGAACACAGCGGGGTGCACTCTCCTGGTCCCTGACCCATTGGAATTTTATTTAAAAAAAGTGAATGTAATGTGTGCAATGTAAATAAATAAGCGGAAGTAATCACACACAAGAGACATAAGGAATTTTATCCTTGTTGGGCCCTTCCAAAAAGAAGTCCTACATCCAGTACCAAGAACACTTGGGATTTCACTAACCGGGGTACAATCCCCCTAAGGATATAAAATGTCTAGCAGAGCTGGTCCTCCCTTGTACAAAAGGGGAAACACACCCAACACCCTAGCTGGTCTTCTTGTCTTTCCGGGGAAGAAGGCAACCCACTATTTCACCTCAACCAGATGCTTTTTTTGTGAGCTCAGAAGCAACTAACCGGTACAAACCCCAGCAGGTTCTCAACACCCAGCACAAGCTAGTATTCCCTTCAATAAGGGCACAACCCCCAGCTCCCAAGCTAGTCCTCCCTTCCCATGTAACGCCCCAAAAATTTTAAAGTGTTAAGAAAATATTAATAATGTGGTTACTATATATTAGTATTGTCATTAAATGAAATAATTAGAATTTGGGTTTAATTATGGTAACATACGTTACCCCAGTGTCGTACACAGAGGTGCGCGCTCCCCACAGGGCGACACGGAAAACGACAACGAAATAAAAATCTGAGAACATCATAATTTCTAGAAAAAGTGGACATCTCAGAAATATAAATCTCTGAATTTTTTGACGTACAGACTTTGAGGATAAGTCGACGCGACTATTTTTCGGGTGAATTTTCACCCAGTGTAAAATAAAATCTAAAAATTGAATAAAAATCACCATATTTTTAAAACTATCACAATAGTCTATGGT
>JACBKR010000281.1:0-39461 GCA_014218235.1 Colocasia esculenta
CTTTATTTGTTATGTGTTTCCATGTTTGTACTTTGTATATTATTTGCTTGATTATGTTTGTGTATATATTGTTGATTCGTTCTTGTTATGTCTGTTCATGTCAAAAAAAAAAAAGAAAGCAAAAAAAATCAAGAAAAAAATCAAAAACCAGCAAAAAGAGGTCGTCAGGGTAAGTCAGGTCAATATTTCTGTCCCTACTCCCCGCATTACTATATGGTACTCTAGTTATTATATCATGTCAAGGACCGGGGTTCTTAAGTGCTCTGGGATTTGAGTTCCCCTTTACTAAAAATAGTGATAATCTAGGAGCACATTGCTAATCGTTGGACATGCCGTTAAGTTAAGTAAGTAGGGGATGATGGATTCAGGCCTACACTACGGTTGTGGGTAGTCTCTTGACCCGTCCCTATTCAGCTTAACAATATTATCCTTGATATATTTTCTATTTTCTTCTTTTCTTTGCATTCGTTTTGATGATTTCTTTTACTTTAGCCCGCATGCATCATGTAGGACTTTGAGCTTTCTTGACTCATTCCTGACTTTTGATGAGCCCTTGTAGAGTGCCCAATCATTCTTCATATTCCGAACAAGAAATCCAATTCCACTCCGAATCGGAAGGTTTGCCTCCGAGTGAGTTGTTCCCATCAATTTGACAAGAATTTCCTTGTCTGGATTCTCTGTTAAATTTTCATCCTATTCCTTTGATCCGTTTTGGTTGCGAACCACTCCCAGGACAGAGTCATGAGTTACCTACCAGGTACGCACGTGTCCTCCAAAATGAAACCTGTAGGGCAATCGGCTAGTACTCTCAATCGAGGAGTTGATCATCCTCTTCTTTTCTCCTTCTCGTATAGAACTTGTGTTTTTCTTTGCATTCTGCTCGAGCAGCTAACTCGGGCTTCACGAGGTTCCATTTGCTTATTAGACAGAAACGGTGGGTCTCTTACCGGCTCCCGCTTTTCAGTCCACTCCGAATCACTTCCGCTCGCCATCACTTGTGACACTCCACTCCCACTTCGTTTTCGCTTCCTGCAAAGGAAAGCCAAGGGAGGGGCAATTCTGTAGGACACCCGATTGCGACTCTGATGGGTTGAATTGTTAGTTATGGGTGTCCTCAAGCCAATCATAACTTGTACAATCTTGTTCTTTGATAATAATAATAAGGCTTTTATATTCATTATGTGTAATTCGTTTACCGTTTCATTATGAAGTCCATGAATATACGCAATGGATATTAATTATGATGAGATCATAACAATGAGATTAATATCCTTTAAACGTATATTCTTAATTGTTCCTAGTCGGAGGATATTCGAGAAGGACATCGGATATCCGGTTAGACTAGTACAGGTTGCACCTGCTATATGATGAGGGTGACTGGTCATAGTCACTTGTGTGGAGACACTAAGGTGAATCTGTAGGTGCTCATTGGGGAATGAGTTCACTGAACTGATCCGTTATGAATCGCTGGATGGTAATGTTACCTAACTGTCAACCAGCTAGATTCATTGTCACAGTGGCGTGATTGGTCCTTAGACCTGAGACACCAAGGACACCTTGTTGGTGGACTTCTAGGTTTTGACCTTGACTTATAGATCTCTAACCATGAGGTCTTAATCAGTTAAGTGTTCGGATCTAGCGGAATACCTTCGAAGGTGTGTGTGGTCAACATGGGATCGCTCGCTCTCGGTAATAAGAGAGTGAATGCTCTAAGGAAAGATGCCTGATAGTCCCTGGCCAGGGCATGACTACTTATCAGAAAAGGAGTTTTCTGATATTGTTATGCGGCATCTAAACCAGGTGAGTGCACATATTAGGGTTTGACAGTTGACCATACCCTAAGTGCACTCGGGAGCATTGTGCGAGCGAAGGATTATAGTCACGTGGTAACTGATGACGGAAAAAGGTTCCTTGATTGGGTTGCTGAACCCCAATGCTTTCCAGGATCAAGTGGTGTTGCTTGGCACCCAACTTGATTGGAAGCCCGATCAATTATCGTGAGACGATAATTGATTGTGTAATTAATTAATATGAGATATTAATTAATTGCAATAAGTCAATAAGAGTTATTGGGCTTAATGGGCAGAAAACTGGACTAGCACTTGGGCCTAGAGGGTCACACGCAATAGAGTTCGAGCAGACTGGGCAGGATGGTGTTATAGACAATAACTGGGTTTTTGTGAAAAACCGCAGTGTCTATAAGTATTAGCAGAGAGTCAAACCCTGGGCCAAGCTCCAGGCTCTCTCCCTGGCCGCCCCACTCCTCTCTCTCTCCAGGGCGCCCCCACCTCTTCTCTCTTCTCTCTCTGGCACATGGTGGAGTTGAGATCCGGGAGACGTGTGGAGACCGAGGAGATCCCGTCTGCGTCCGGAGCTCGCGTGGATACGTCTAGAGGCGGACACTTGAACGGCTTGAAGCACCAGCGCCTCCAGCGCCACTTCCTCCCCGGATTCGGGAGTTTCGCAACCCCGCAAAGGTAAAGATCGGATCTTCCTGTGCGCGGGTTCACGGTTTTTGTTCGATCCGACCACCGGCAACGATATCTATTGTGGAAATCGCGTTTCCGCTGCCCCGATCGATTCCTTACAGTGGTATCAGAGCCAGGTTGCTGCCCGGTCGGTATCGGCGTCGTATGATCGTCATTTCATGCATTTTTCGTCGGTTCGCGTTATGCATGAATCGCCAATTTTACTTCGCTCTTGGGTCGCACATGAGATGTGCACTTTGTGTTTGGTACATGGAAATCGTTCCTGGTACCAAGGGCTTCCCGAAGAACCTCTGTGGCGTTGTTTGGCCCTCTGTAGAGGCCACACGACCCCTTGCAATAAGCCGCCGCCATGCATCTTGGACAGTCCAAGATAAGGGGGCGTTTTTTATTTTGGGGTTTTTCGGGGGTTTCTGGTTGGTAGGGGCGGAGGGCGGCGGCTTCCGGCACCGCGGCGCCGTCCGCGGCCGCAAGGCGGCGCGGAGGGGGGCAGGGCCACGCCCCACCGGCGCTGCGCCGGGGGGGGGGTGGCGGCTAGGGGTTCCCCAGCGCCGCGGGCACTGTCGGGTGGCGGGGGTGCCCACCCGCGCGGGTCCTCCCGCGGGTTCCCCCCCCCCCCCTTTCCCATTTTTAATGTTTTTAATTTTTTAAAATCATTTAAATGGTTTTAAAATCCCAGAAAATTATGAAAAATTGTTTTTAAGAGTTTTAAAAATGTTTTAACTCTCTGTAAATTATTTTTCATATGTATGACCCATTGCTTAATTAGTTTAAGGAAAATCTAAAATTGTTTTAGTTATTTCCTACCATCTAATTAAAGCATGTTAATTAATTAAGAATGTGATTCTTGTGAAATTAATTAACTGTAATTTTGGCGGATTCATGCAGTTACGGTGAATGACGTTTATCTAATGTTGATTAGATGTTATCCATGTTAGCTAAATTGTTTTAGTTAAATGGTTTTCAAAATATAGTTATTATATTTTGAAATAAAAGTTATTTCAGAAGTAATTATGTGATGATTGCTTATTGATGCATGTGATGTGTTGATGTGTGGATGGATGATCATGGACTTAGATGTCATGTGATGATGTTTATGGTTAATGGCATGTGATGTAATTTATGAGGACTGCGTGCCTCCCTCTCTCCTCTATTAAATCCGGGTTGTACATTCTATCTCCCTCCTGTTATGTACTCCCCTGACTTGTTCAAGGTTCTTATTATTATCTGATGTACATTTATGGGCCTGCGAGCCCAATTTAATATTACTTGTAATTATAAGAAGCGGATTGGCGGAGATGGAGGAGAGTACCATGCAGGACCTTCATGGAGATAGATACATCAAGCAAATGCATTCGATGCGGGGCTGCCATTTATTCACCGTGTTTGTGGATTACCAACTGGCTCTGGTAATGCCACTCTAGGTTAAAGTCCATGATCATCCATCGTTTTTCTTCATATATATGATATATGTGGAATGTGCTATGATATATATAATTAAATATATGATATTCCAAATTCTATATATCAATAGCACGCAGATATAGAGACCAAGATAAAATATATCAAAATCCCTCCTTGTTTAAATTTTAAGCCGTAGCGTAATCATTAAGAATGAATTACGTGGCCCTCCATCATTATAGTTTTAGGATTGCCATTAGATCGGGCAAGTTTGTTGTGCTATCCACAAGGCTTGCCAAATCTGATGACAGACTAAAACTATGGCATAGTGATGCCTTAAACGGGATAGAGGACGGTGTAGCTTTGTTGTGCTATCCACAAGGGCTACATCCAAATCTATGCTCGTTACGTAATGATGGTACTGCTTAGACTGGGTTAATGACTTGTTGTGCTATCCACAAGGTCATTAAAATTCAGGGGCCAAAATAAGATCGGATATTGCAAGAGTTGCAAGTGTCAAGAGTTGACCGCTTTCAGATCATAGTATGGTTTTTGTGCTATCCACAAGATCATGCTATGAGTCTGTAAGATTCGATCCCCACTAGGAGACCGTCGGAGTCTCCCATTCTGTATATCTGAGGGTTATACAGTCTGTCGGAAAATAGTGGGAGCTAATCTTGATTAAAGTCCTAATCTAGATTTAATTATTATTATGAACATCTGCTAATTGTGTTTACATTTCCTTTATAGGCAAAAATGTCGTCAGGTAACCCACTCCGTGGCATACTGGATGCCAACAGATTGACAGGCCCGAACTACTCGGATTGGCTCAGAAACCTGAAGATTGTCCTCAGGTCTGAGCGCATTGCCTATGTCCTGGAGGGTGAGATCCCAGCTAAACCACCCTTGATGCACCTGAAGGGGAAACACTTGAGTTTGCGAAGTGGAAGGAGGATTCCACTCTGGCCCAATGCTACATGCTTGCCTCAATGAGCAATGAGTTGCAAAGGCAGCATGAGAACATGGATGCTAGATCCATCATGCAGCACTTGCAGGAGCTCTTTGAAGAGCAGAGCAGGGTAGAGAGATATGAGATATCCAAGGCCCTGTTCAGAGCTCGCATGGCAGAGGGGTCTTCAGTACAACTCATGTGCTGAAGATGATAGAGTGGATTGAGAGGCTCGAAGGGCTTGGTTTTCCTCTTGACAAGGAACTAAGCACGGACCTCATTCTCCAGTCACTTCCAGATTCATATTCCCAGTTCATTGTGAACTTCACAATGAACAAGATTGAGGGAGTTTAGCTGAGATGCTCAACATGCTGAAGACTGCTGAGGGCAACCTTAAGAAGGAAAAGCCCACTGTTCTCATGGTTGGAAAGTCCAACAAGAAGAGGAGAGCAGGGCAAGCCTTTAAGAAAGGCAATGCAAAGAAGCAGTCTAGGCAGAAACAAAAGAAGGACATAAGCAAAGGAGAGAAAAGGGCGAGTGCTTCCACTGCAAGAAAAAGGGGCACTGGAAAAGAAATTGCAAGGACTATCTTGCAATGAAGGCTCAGGAGAAGCAGAAGCTTGGCGAAGCTTCAGGTATCTATATGATAGATCTTCACTTGTCTATTAGAGATTCTACATCTTGGGTTTTAGACACTGGATGTGCTTCTCATATCTGCAATGATGTGCAGGTGCTGACAAGTAGAAGGAAGCTGAGCAAGGGCGAGGTGAACTTGAGGCTTGGAAACGGCACAAGTGTTGGTGCACACACTGTGGGGACAGTGAAGCTCAAGTTACCTTCTGGAGATTTGCTTTTATTAGATGATTGCTACTATGTGCCTAGTATCATTAAGAACATTATTTCTGTTTCTTGTTTAGACAGAATTGGATACATGTTTACCATTGAGAACAATAGTTGTTCAGTTTATTTAAGAAATAAACTAGTTGCTTTAGCAAGTTTGGTGAATGGTTTGTATCTGCTTGATGTCTCTTATGAAAATCTCCATGTTGATGTTTCTCCTAAGAGAAGTAAGAATAGTGTGAACACTGCCTACTTATGGCATTGTAGGCTTGGTCACATTGGCGAGAATAGGCTTCAAAAGTTGCATAAGAATGGATACTTAGATCCATTTGATTATGAATCATATGCAACTTGTGAATCCTGTTTAATGGGTAAGTTGACCAAATCTCCATTTAGTGGACATGGAGATAGGGCCAAGGACATATTGGAACTAATACATTCGGATGTATGTGGTCCAATGTCTACCCAAGCCAAGGGTGGCTACTCATACTTCATTACATTCACGGATGACTACTCAAGGTTCGGATTTGTTTACTTAATGAAGTACAAATCTGAAGCCTTTGGGAAATTCCAAGAATTTAAGAATGAAGTTGAGAAACAAACTGGAAAGAGTATTAAAATCCTACGGTCAGACCGAGGAGGTGAATACTTAAGTACAGAGTTCACACAATTCTTAAAGGACAATGGTATCCTTTCTCAATGGACTCCTCCCTATACACCACAGATGAATGGTGTATCGGAAAGGAGAAATCGTACCTGTTGGACATGGTGCGATCCATGATGAGCCGTTCACAGTTACCAGTTTCCTTATGGGGATATGCGCTAGAGTCAGCGGCATATCTGCTGAACAGGGTTCCCAGTAAATCTGTCTTCCACTCCATATGAGATATGGAAGGGTAGAAAGCCTGATTTTAAACATGTTAAAATCTGGGGCTGTCCTGCCCATGTAAAGACACGACCCAGATAAACTGGACTCCAGAACTGATAAGTGCAGGTTTGTTGGATACCAAAAGAAACATTTGGGTACTACTTTTACCATCCTGGTGAACAAAGAGTGTTTGTTGCCAGGAGAGCTGTCTTCTTGGAAGAGGAGTACCTTACCCAAGAGGACAGTGGGAGTAAGGTAGATCTAGAAGAGGTTCTAGATCCACAGACTGTGCAAAGTCCACCAGTTGAAACATCAGTTCCGGAACCTGTTCAGGAATATACACACATTCAGCGTAGGTCTGGTAGAGTACCTAGACAGCCTGAAAGATATGTTGGACATATTAGTGAAGGCATGTCTTATAATGAGGATGATGATCCAAAGACCTACCAAGAGGCTGTTGATTGTCCTCAGTCAGGGAAATGGCGAGATGCCATGAATTCTGAGATGCAGTCCATGTACACCAACCAAGTTTGGAACTTGGTAGACTTGCCTGAAGGTATTGTACCTATGGGTGTAAGTGGATCTTTAAGAGAAAGATCGGTGCAGATGGACAGATCGACAATTATAAGGCAAGGTTGGTGGCAAAGGGGTATCGTCAAAGGCAAGGAATTGACTATGACGAAACTTTCTCACCAGTTGCTATGATAAAGTCGATCAGAATTCTTCTTGCCATTGCTGCATACTTTGATTACGAGATCTGGCAGATGGATGATGTAAAAACCGCTTTCCTCAATGGAAACATTGAGGAAGAAGTGTATATGATACAGCCTGAGGGTTTTACATCCAAAGAGTGTCCAGATAAAGTATGCAGGCTTCAAAGGTCCATCTATGGATTGAAGCAAGCTTCTCGTAGTTGGAACATAAGGTTTGATGAGGCTATCAAATCTTATGACTTCATTAAGAATGAAGATGAACCATGTGTGTATAAGAAAATCAGTGGGAGTGCTATCACTTTTCTCATACTTTACGTTGATGACATCTTACTCATTGGGAATGATGTAGGGATGTTATCATCAGTAAAGGTTTGGTTGTCAAAGAACTTCTCCATGAAGGATTTGGGAGAAGCATCCTACGTATTGGGAATACGTATCTATAGAGATAGATCCAAGAGGATGCTTGGCTTAACCCAATCAATGTACATAGATACCATTGTCAAAAGGTTTGGCATGGAAAATTCCAAGAGAGGTCTCATACCTATGAGACATGGGATTAATCTCTCTAAGGAGCAGTCTCCTAAGACTCCTGAAGAGAGGGCAGTCATGGATAGAGTCCCCTATGCTTCGGCTATAGGGTCTATCATGTATGCCATGCTATGTACAAGGCCTGATGTGGCATTTGCTCTAAGTGTTACGAGCAGATATCAGGCAAATCCAGGTGAAACACACTGGATGGCAGTGAAATGTATCCTTAAGTACTTGAGAAGGACTAAGGATATATTTCTGGTTTATGGAGGAGGGGACTTAAAACTTCGGGCATACACTGACTCGAGTTTCCAGTCAGATCCAGATGATAGCAAGTCTACATCTGGGTTTGTGTTCACCTTAAACGGAGGTGCAGTGAGCTGGAAGAGTTCCAAGCAAGAAACCACTGCAGACTCGACGACAGAGGCTGAGTACATTGCTGCAGCTGAAGCCGCCAAGGAGGCAGTGTGGATGAAGAAGTTCATCACCGACCTTGGTGTGGTGCCGGGTGACTCTGATCCGATCCCATTGCTGTGTGACAACAATGGGGCCATTGCACAAGCGAAAGAGCCGCGGTCTCATCAGAAGTCAAAGCACATTCTGAGGCGATTTCACCTGATCAGGGAGATTATCACTAGAGGAGATGTACTGGTGGAAAGAGTTCCTTCAGTTGACAACATTGCAGATCCACTGACGAAGCCTTGACTCAAATCGTGTTTGAGCGCCACCTAGAGTCTATGGGTTTAAGACATAAAGGTGATTGGCTTTAGTCCAAGTGGGAGATTGTTAGTTATGGGTGTCCTCAAGCCAATCATAACTTGTACAATCTTGTTCTTTGATAATAATAATAAGGCTTTTATATTCATTATGTGTAATTCGTTTACCGTTTCATTATGAAGTCCATGAATATACGCAATGGATATTAATTATGATGAGATCATAACAATGAGATTAATATCCTTTAAACGTATATTCTTAATTGTTCCTAGTCGGAGGATATTCGAGAAGGACATCGGATATCCGGTTAGACTAGTACAGGTTGCACCTGCTCATATGATGAGGGTGACTGATCTCATAGTCACTTGTGTGGAGACACTAAGGTGAATCTGTAGGTGCTCATTGGGGAATGAGTTCACTGAACTGATCCGTTATGAATCGCTGGATGGTAATGTTACCTAACTGTCAACCAGCTAGATTCATTGTCACAGTGGCGTGATTGGTCCTTAGACCTGAGACACCAAGGACACCTTGTGGTGGACTTCTAGGTTTTGACCTTGACTTATAGATCTCTAACCATGAGGTCTTAATCAGTTAAGTGTTCGGATCTAGCGGAATACCTTCGAAGGTGATTGTGTGGTCAACATGGGATCGCTCGCTCTCGGTAATAAGAGAGTGAATGCTCTAGGAAAGATGCCTGATAGTCCCTGGCCAGGGCATGACTACTTATCAGAAAAGGAGTTTTCTGATATTGTTATGCGGCATCTAAACCAGTGAGTGCACATATTAGGGTTTGACAGTTGACCATACCCTAAGTGCACTCGGGAGCATTGTGCGAGCGAAGGATTATAGTCACGTGGTAACTGATGACGGAAAAAGGTTCCTTGATTGGGTTGCTGAACCCCAATGCTTTCCAGGATCAAGTGGTGTTGCTTGGCACCCAACTTGATTGGAAGCCCGATCAATTATCGTGAGACGATAATTGATTGTGTAATTAATTAATATGAGATATTATTAATTGCAATAAGTCAATAAAGAGTTATTGGGCTTAATGGGCAGAAAACTGGACTAGCACTTGGGCCTAGAGGGTCACACGCAATAGAGTTTCGAGCAGACTGGGCAGGATGGTTGTTATAGACAATAACTGGGTTTTTGTGAAAAACCGCAGTGTCTATAAGTATTAGCGAGAGTCAAACCCTGGGCCAAGCTCCAGGCTCTCTCCCTGGCCGCCCCACTCCTCTCTCTCTCCAGGGCGCCCCCACCTCTTCTCTCTTCTCTCTCTGGCACATGGTGGAGTTGAGATCCAGGGACGCGTGGAGACCGAGGAGATCCCGTCTGCGTCCGGAGCTCGCGTGGATACGTCTAGAGGCCGGACACTTGAACGGCTTGAAGCACCAGCGCCAGCCTTCCTCCCCGGATTGGGAGTTTCGCAACCCCGCAAAGGTAAAGATCGGATCTTCCTGTGCGCGGGTTCACGGTTTTTGTTCGATCCGACCACGGCAACGATATCTATTGTGGAAATCGCGTTTCCGCTGCGCCCGATCGATTCCTTACATGAACCACAGTTCTTGGTCACTTCAGTGGGCCCCTAATGGTCACTCACCTTGAGGCCCATCATAGACTGGATTGAGCCCATTATCAATTTAATATTACCTTGAAATCCCGCCATTATCAATTTGAGAGATCCTTAAGGACAAATAACTCGTATCCATTCATGCGGTTGGCTGATAATTCACATAAATCGATTTATAGTTGCGAGCATCGTGGCGCGCGTCTTTGAGTCGCGATGTTTGGCTGCCGTGACAGCCCATGCATTATCATGCACGTGGCAATACTCTCGCGAAGTTCCGCCTGTCACGATCCATGACGCGACCCTACGATACGCCGCGACAGCAGCTGCGCAGCAGGCCTCTGCAAGCACCTCTATTTATCCTCCCATGGGTTTAACTTTTCCTTGGGAATATCTCAACCCTGGGCGAGATTTGTGCTCTAGGGACTTTCCTTGAGGACCCCAAGGACTCTCCATCCGATTTTGGGTGAGGTTTATCTCCCATTTTAATTAATTCTCATTCCAAGGGATATTATCTCTTAATAGGCTCTATAAAAACAAGGCCTCTCTTCAAGGATAAGAGAGCCCCATTTTTTCCCGAAGGGCTGCCAAAATTCTCTCTGGTCCATGCTTAGACTCGCAGCCCTCACATCCCCACCATTCCTTTCACATCTTGTTCCACAAAATTCATTCATTTCTTCATGAACGGAGCAAGGAACGTATGAACGGCAACTCCAACATCTCCCTGAAGCCTTTGGACGACATTTGGGACATCCATCAAGCCAGGAGTCGCCCCAATGGGGCTCACCTCTCCTCTCTCCTTTTCCTCATTTCTTCATGCATTGTTATTTTATTCCCTAGATAGATTGCACTCATTTCCTCCCATGTTTTTTTTTTCTTTCCCTAGGGGTTTAAAACCACCCCCAGGTTCATTCCCTTCATGTTGTTTCATTTCCTTTCATTTTAGAGAAAATACTACACTAATCATGTTCTAATAGGGATTTTGTTGTCTCTCTCTTTGATTGGCAGGCATTCAAGCGAAGTTCTACGAGGAGCTCTTCTTGGCCGGCCGGAGGACGGGAAGAAGGTCCCATCCATCATCTCCCGCAAAGAAGAGAACGCGACAGAGGTGGACGACGCGACAAGAGACGCATCCATCATAGCAGATGCGTTATCAGGCTGCCCGCGCGTCATAAACGACCGCGACATCAGGTATTCCTCCATTCTCTTCCCCCCTTTCCTAGAGTAGTTAGCCCACATTATCTCTTCATTTGGCAACTCTCTAGGGGGCGATCACATCCTATTTTCCATGCTATCATTATTTGATATCCATGTTTGTGTTGAGGGGGGTACAATCCCTGTGATTACACTCTTCTGTCTGGATTGGGCAATCTTGAGCCGGTCTCTGATTACCTGAATGTCCTTCGTTGTCCGTTGCACCATGTCTGGGCCTAGCCATTGCTGTTCTCCAACCTCATTCCAACATGCAGGGGATCTGCAATTCTTCCATAGAGTGCTTCGAACGGTGCCATCTTGATACTCGCCTGGTAACTGTTGTTATAGGCGAACTCAATAAGAGGTAGGTGTTCATTCCAATAACCTTGAAAATCTATAGTGCAAGCTCTCAACATGTCTTCCACTATTTGGTTGGTTCTTTCAGTTTGCCCATCAGTTTGTGGATGGAATGCGGTACTAAAGTTGAGTTTAGTACCCAGTGCACCTTGCAGTCCTTTCCAAAAATGAGATGTGAATCTCGGATCTCGATCTGAAACAATAGATGATGGAATGCCATGTAGTCTTACAATCTCCTTGACATATAAGGCAGCTAGTACCTTTACTGACCATTTACTCTTTATAGGCAGAAAGTGGGCGGATTTGGTTAGTCGGTCCACAATGACCCATATGGCGTCGAGTCCACCACGAGTCTTGGGTAAACCCATGATGAAGTCCATGCCGATACTTTCTCATTTCCATTCCGGAATATCAAGCGGTCTGAGTACACCAGCAGGGCGCAGGTGTTCCGCTTTTACTTGTTGGCAAGTAAGGCAGTGAGCGGCATGTTCAGCTACCTCTCTTTTCATGTTCGGCCACCAAAACGTTCTTTTCATATCTTGATACATTTTGGTACCTCCCGGATAAATAGTATACCTTGTCTTGTGAGCTTCATCCATTAGTCTTCTCTTTAGTTCTTCATTGTCGGGAACACATGTCCTTCCTTGAAAGACAAGCCTTCCGTCTTCAGTCATTGCAAAGTCCAGTCTTTCAGTTAGAGTTTCTTTGACGTGAACTAAGAATGGATCATCGTCTTGTTGAGCTTGATCTCCTCTAGAAGATCAGATTGAATCTTGATATTGGCAACCAAGACTCGATCATCTCTATGTTCAATGTTTAAGTCTAACCCTGCGAATTGTTCTAGTAGTTGCATCTCGTCAAGGACTAGACTTGAGACAAATGCCATTGGCTTCCTACTAAGAGCATCAGCCACGACATTTCCCTTGCCTGGGTGGTATTGGATGTGGAAGTTGAAATCTTTCAAGTATTCCAGCCATCTCCTTTGTCTCATGTTGAGTTCCTTCTGAGAGAATAAATACTTCAGACTTTTATGGTCTGAGTAGACAGTGAATTGCTCGCCATATAAATAGTGTCTCCAAATCTTCAAGGCGAAGACCACGCAGCCAGCTCGAGATCATGTGCAGGGTAGTTGACTTCATGAGTCTTCAGTTGTCTTGAAGAATAGGCGATAACCTTCTCCTTTTGCATGAGTACACAACCTAGCCCGATTCCTGAGGCATCGGTGTAGACAGAGAAACCTTCTCCCTCTATTGGCAGAGCGAGAACAGGTGCTGAGGTAAGATAGTCCTTGAGGATTTGGAAACTTTTCTCACACTCTTTACTCCAGGAGTATGGATTCTCCTTTTGTGTCAGACACGTGAGAGGAATAGCGATCCTTGAGAAGTCCTTGATGAACCGCCTGTAGTAGCCAGCCAGTCCTAGGAAGCTTCTTATCTCGGTGACATTAGTTGGTCTCTCCCAGTTGAGTACAGCTTCGACTTTGGAGGGATCAACAGAGATGCCGTCCTTTGAGATGACATGGCCCAAGAAGGGTACTTCTTTGAGCCAGAATTCACACTTGCTAAGCTTTGCGTACAGCTTGTTGTCTCGCAAAACTTGTAGTGCTATCTTCAGGTGTTCTTCATACTCTTTCTTGGTCTTGGAGTATATGAGGATGTCGTCGATAAAGACGACCATGAACTTGTCGAGGTATGGCCGATATATGATGTTCATGAGTTGCATAAAGGTTGCAAGAGCATTGGTTAGACCAAAAGGCATAACGATGAATTCATAATGTCCATACCTGCTCCTAAAAGCCATTTTGAAAATATCGTCATCCTTGATCCTCATTTGGTGATAGCCAGATCGAAGATCGATCTTGGAGAAATATTGCACTCCCAAAATTGGTCGAATAGTTCATCTACCCTAGGCAATGGGTATTTGTTCTTGATGGTAAGCTGGTTGAGTTGTCGATAGTCGATGCACAACCTCATCAATCTATCTTTCTTCTTTACGAATAGCACAGGTGCTCCCCATGGAGAAGTACTTGGTCTGATGAACCCCTTTTCTAGTAGCTCCATCAGTTGCACCTTCAATTCCTTCAGCTTGGCAGGTGACATCTGGTACGGTTGACGCGATACCGGTGCAGCTCCAGGAATCAGCTCAATGGCGAAGTTGACATCTCGTTCAGGGGGAATCCCTGGTAGGTCTTCGGGGAATACATCTGGGTAGTCCTGTACTATATGTATGTCTTCTATTTTGGAACCCTTCTTTTCTACTACTACGGCTGCTAGGAAAGCAGCACAACCTTTCTTCATCATGTTGTGGGCTTTTATGGCGGAGACTAGAGACATCCGTCTCTTATGTCTAATCCAGAGAATGCCAATTTAGGAAAATCACTAAAGGTAACCTTCCCTTTCTTATAGTCGACACTTGCTCCATATGCGGACAACCAGTCGGCTCCCAAAATTACATCATAGCCTTCCATGGACATACACACCAGGTCGGCTTTTAGGTTATGGTCTCTGATCATTACATCGGTAGAGGGAAAGTATTTGTTCAATTTCTCCTTCTCCCCTAGTGGCGTTGTGACAGAGAACTTACAACCCATGGATATAGGTTTAGCATTCACAGTATCAGCAAAGTTTTGAGATATAAATGAATGAGTGGCTCCAGTATCAAATAGAATGAATGTTGATAATGAGAAAACTTGAAGGGTACCTTTTACCACGTCACCCTCTATAGCAGGTTCCTCATCATGTAGGGCTTGCAGTCGGCCCTGTTTCTTAGGCGCATTAGGGTGCCTTTCATTCTCTTTTAGTAGCGGGCACTCAAGGATACGGTGCTCGCGACTTCCGCAGTGCAGACATGCGCCGGCTTTCCTCCAGCATTCATCAGCCGTGTGACCAGGCTTGTCACAGTGTTTGCAGTGGCTCTTTGTTGGAGTGTTGGGTACGAAAACCTTGGGTTTCCATCTTGGCTAGATCCCTCCGTGATGTTGAAGGGACACTTCTTGCCGTTGATAGGCTTAGCAGATGACTGACCTGAGGTCACTTCCTTCTTGACGAACTTCCCTTTATACGGTCGGTGAAGTCCGTAGCATCTTCTAGCAGCTGAGCCCTCTTCACCATCTCAGCATAGGTCGGGATGTCGAACGGTGCAAGTTGAGTGATGTAGTGGGGATTAAGGCCGTTTAGAAAGTGCTTAGCCTTCATCCTTTCAGTGTTCACCAGATGTACAACATAGCATGCCAGTCTAGAGAACTGGGCTTCATATTCGGCCACAGTCAAGCTCCGCTGTTTAAGAGCAGCGAATTCCGCAGCCTTCCTTTCTTGAACACGCTCGGAGAAGTATTTGGAGTTGAATGCTTCTTTAAACTCATTCCAGGTGAATGGCCCATTCTCTCTAGTAGCTTCCACTGACTCCCACCAGGCGCGGGCATCCTTCTCCAGTTGGAACGTGGCAAGTAGCAGCTTGTCCCCCGCTGCACATTGCATGACACGGAAAATTCTTCTCGTCTCTTGGAGCCAGTGCTCAGCTTCATCCGGATCTGTGGATCCGCTGAACCTAGGTGGGTTCAGACTTCTGAAGTTGCGATGCAGGTCGCCTGCACCATGATTGCCACCTCCTTGGGTGGCTTGCACAATGGCGTGTGTCAGTTCTTGGATGGTTTGTTGCATGCCCCTCATTTGAGCACGTTTGGCCGTCATCTTGATTGCTTAGTTCCTACAAAATAACTTCTTGTCATGATATCAATGTGGAATTTAATTTGTGCATGTGTGAGTTTATTTTAACTAGTTACCCTTGGCTCTAACCACAACTCACATGGGTAGGATAATTGGCTGTAGTCGAGGCAGGTTAACCTAGATCATCCTGTACTAAGAATTACCTAGGCTCTGATACCACAAAACTGTCATGCTCCGACGCTGAATATCGGAACGTGAGGCAGTTGTAAGAAAAGGGTATAGAGCGAATACTAGACATCAAACTATTTCAAAATGAATAATGATAAAGCAAATTCCTTTCATTAATACTTTTCAATGCCTAGTTACAACCCCTAATATCAGAGCCAATCTATAGGGCCCGATTACATTGGAATAAAGCAAAAGACTAAACTTCAAACCTAACTACTACAATGCTAAATATAGCAATAGGACGCTAGTGTCACGCCCTGATATTTAGCAGCGGAATAAATACCGGGGGACGTGAACGATACAACAGACGTATCACAGTTGAATAGCGCAGAGTCACGATAGAACAAAAGAACACATTTGAGGCTATAAGATGGTCATCCAAAATATACTTTATTCCATTTCAGTCAACTAATTACAACCTTACATGGAGAGAATCAACTGAAAAGAGTTCCTTATTCAATAAAACTTCTAGAAAAGTTCACTATTACATAGACTACTCAATTGTCTATTTCTAAACTGTCATCTACTCATATGGCGGGTGCTCATCACTCTTGCCCTGCCCCATCGGACTCCACTGGTTCTTCATCACTCCTGAAAAAGGGCAGGATGATAGGGTGAGCGAACTAGCTCAGTAAGATTTACATCTCAATATTGTGCGGGCACTAGTATATATGATTAACATTTTAAAAGGCAAGATTTGAACATGATGACAATGCATGCAATACTAACAGATCGAATAGCAGAGTAGAACGGATATCATTTCAGATCAAATGTCGAGTTGCATATATACAGTGGACAGATATTTCAAGAATAGAATCGTATCAAAAGAGATTGGCCATATTCTGACAGATATCATGCGCTCACATGATCAGACGTATCATATCAAATCATATCATATCAGATCACATCAGACTTATCATATCAAATAAAGGTACATTCACACTAATCTTGCTTATTTGTTTATGCTATGCCAAGCACCAGAAGTCCATACTCCCGCAGTTAATAAGTACGTTGGGGCGCTCCTCCCCAGGACCGGACCAGGCCCTATTACACAAGCATTGGGTCAAATTGGACCGGAGTCCCACGTTGTGCCGAAACAAACATATTCATATTATGGCCACAGCGTTTTAATGACAAGCTCATAGTAAAAGGAACATGATCATTCATAGAGTCAAGGAATGACAAACAGCTCAAGAGAACAAGGCAGGATAACGACGTATCTTTGTTTCATAATTCATTAATGTCTTGACATGAGGATGTTTCTAAAGACAGATCGTATGCAGAACATGTGCTCTCAATTCCCCAAGGTGGGTGTGCCTATTCGTGCAAAGGTGTAAGTGATGAGTCACAGATCTTTCCTAGCATGTATGCATTTGACAAATAATTAATTGAACACCGGAAACATAAAACTATTGAAACTCATGTGCAAATCATGATATTAACTCCACTAACAAGTCCATACTAACATGTATTCACCCCACATTTATATCATATTCTTATCTTATCAATTGACAATAAGTAAGATCACAAGATAATCCAATGAACATAAGGACAATCACAATTACACATTAGAATCATATTCATATCATTACCACTTTTCAATGAGTTGATTTCTTTTAGGTCCATGCATACTATATAACATCATGCACATGCTTAGTAGACATCATGTAATGATTAGGCCCAAAATATGCAATTTTTTTGTAAGGGTAGTGTCGACACACCCCTTACTGGTGTCGACACAATGCCTCAAACACAAGACAAAATAATGCAGAACTGGTCAAGTAGTGTCGACACAGGGTCAAGTAGTGTCGACACAATGCTTCAAATACAAGGCAAAATGATCAAGTGGTGTCGACACAAGATCCAGTAGTGTCGACACAGTGCTTCAAATTCAAGGCAAAATGGTCAAGTAGTGTCGACACTATATCAGGTAGTGTCGACACTATATCAGGTAGTGTCGACACTAGAGACCCTTCCCAGAACACCTTCTGGGCCAATCTGGGACAGTGTGTCGACACTAGATCAGGTAGTGTCGACACTAGAGACCTTCATAGAACACCTTTTGGGCTGTTTTGGGATAGTGTGTCGACACTAGATCAAGTAGTGTCGACACTAGTGGCCCTTCCAGAAAAAAAAATATATAAGTCAGGTGTAACCAGAAAACACGTCTCATGCAGTGATTCACTCTCCTCTTGTAACTCTCTAAAAATGACATTTAGATGAAACATTCAACATGAAAGATGACGATGACAACTAGTAGAAGAACTTTGATGTTGGGAGTTTGATCTAATTCGGTCTCGAATCCCTAGAAAAATATGCAGAACATAAAGCTAAGTGCATCCCAAAATCATAGTATCATGCAGTGACTCCCTTAACATGCTTATAACTCTCTAAATAAAGACTTTTGGATAAAGCATCCAACATAAAAGATGATAGTGACTACAAGTGGAAGAACTTTTATGAAGGAATCTTGGTCTAATTCGGTCTCAAATCACATGCATAATAAGAAGAACGGGAAAAGCCCTAACTGTGCGTGACTTAGGGAAAACTATGAATACACAATGTATATTCCATGAAATTGAGTCAAACCTCGTGCAAATGAACCTAGACTCAAAGATCTACATGATGGTGTTGGTTTTCTTTAATCTTGGCCCGAGAACACCTACCTTCGAATGCTAAGAACTCTCTGCAGATTTCTGGGTTGATGTAGAGCAAAGTTGAGGAGGACCACGATTTTCCCCAGCCGTTCTCCACTTTCCCAGCGCTCCAAACTTGCTACTCTCGACCCCAACTTGTTTCTAAACCTTCCCCAAGAGTTTAAGGACGAGTTCTTATAGATTTAGGGTGTAGTTATGAGTCCTAACGGGACTAGGAAAGGAGGCTGCGAATTCTACTCCTTCTTTCCAAAATCTGGGATTCTCACCCAAAGGAGGTAGCAACGGTTTAGGAAACCACCAATTGGGGTTGGGTTCGGTTTTGGCTTACCATACATGACTAATCACCCTTATTTTAACCCTAATTGCCCTCCCTAATCACTGCATAATTACATACACGAATTTCTGGGTATTTTCTTGTCCCAATTCTATCCTTGGGTTAAGTGTGCTCCATTAACCCAATCTTGTTAATGGGTTATTAATACATGATATTGGAAGTCTCTCCAATATATTTATTTAATTTATGGTGGGTCATTTTTCCGTGTTAACAATCTTCCGACTTAGTTTCCTAATTCGGGTAACTTGGTCACGTGTGACGTACACTCGACCAATCGGATTTTTCGTTGCACGAATTCCTTCGTGGAACACTTAGGGACAATATTTGGGGTTGATTTATAATTTTTACGGAATTTTCCGATGTGTTTTCTCACGTACAATAGTGGTACGTAAGTTCTATCATTCCGATAATATGGAAGTTATTTATTTACTAATTTCATACTTGAATTTGTTCATGTGACATAAGTTGTTCATTGATCCAATTTCTTTTAGGACTATCCCCTCATATTGTTTCGAGTCCACCATAAATTTCTCATTTAGTTTATGATTCATTATACACCTAAAATGGGTTGTCCAACTTATTTCCTAATTACGATAAGAAGTCACACTAACTCTTAAATATATCCCAAATGACTTTTATTGACCCAAAATTCTTGATGGATCATTAGAGGATATTATTTGAAGTCCATCTATGATTTTTATTTAATTTTCTGGCTCCTCTAGGTATGTGTGGTAATGATTTCCTGACTTATTCCCTGATTACGACACTCAGTCGTAAAACGCCTTAAACTTGGACCATCTGATTTTCCTTTACACGAATTTCTTTGTGGGTCATTAGAGAGTATTATTTAGAGTTGAACTATGGTTTTTATGAAATTTTCTAAGGGGTTTTGTACATATGATAATGACACGTGTATTTTTGCTATTTCACAAATATTGATTTTATCGTTTTCGATTTATTTCTAATTTTCCAATTACCGAATTTTCGGGGTGTTACATCCTCCCCCACTTAAAAGAATTTGGTCCCCAAATTCACATGTGTTTACGAGCTGGACTTACAGGGAATCAAATTGTGAATTTACTCATGACATAATGATTGATTGATGATGGCACTTCAGGGTCAAATAAAATCGAGTTAGAAATGCTACCTCTCTTTACCTCCCATTTTGGGTTGTGCTGCCATTTTCCTGAGCTCAATTTCTCCATTGGGCAATCCTTAACCTTGTGGTCTTGACTACCACAACAGAAACACTTGCCTTGAAATTTCCAGCACTCCTCAGTCCGATGATTTTTTCTGTTGCAATGCTGGCATCATTCTAGAGGAGGGGGAATTAGTTGCTTATTGCACTTCTTTCACTTCTTTCTCTTGTACGATCTGTTACTGTTGTCGGGCCGTTTCTCTCTGACTATAGGTTTGGAGTTTCCTGTGGTTAAAATTTGTTCTTTTTATTAGTTTCGCCAACTCCTTTGTCATCCATAAACCTTCCTTTCCATTTGTATCTCCCTTAGCCATATTAGGGCATCCTCTAACAGTTGAGCAGCTTGTCATAGTGCTTTGGTTAATCTTTGGACCGCTCTTTGTCCGTCCATAGATGGTGTAGGTGTATCCTCCATTGTTGTTTATTTAAGTTCCTTCAAAACAAACTATCATACGGTCAGTCTTCTTTACTCCTTGTTGATGCTTGTAACTTACAATATTTAGTTATTAATAAAATTTTGGACTAAGCCTAAGTTTCTACCTAATCTCACCAGGTAGGTACAAAGTTCTTGACACAAGCTAAGGGTTATAATGACACTTATCCTATCATTCCTAATTGCCTAGGACTTAGGGGAAGCTCGGCTCGTTCGGTAGCCAATACATCCACTGACTAGGTACTCTTAATCGGCAAGAAATGAGCCGACTTAGTCAATCGATCAACTATTCCCACCTTGCACCCCATGGTGATGTGCTTGGTCGGATGAATCCCTTCTCTAATAGTTCCATCCTTTGCTCTTTAATTCCTTCAGTTCTGCAGGGGACATTCTAAATGGTGCCCTAGATACTGGTGCTGCTCCAGGGACCAACTCGATGGTAAAATCGACCTCTCGCTCAGGAGGAATTCTTGGCAAGTCTTCTGGAAAAATGTCAGCGTATTCGCTGACAACATGGATGTCCTCAACTTTGACTTCCTTCTTTGTGATGACAACAGCAGCAAGAAAGGCCATACAACCTTTCCTCATCATCCTTTTGACTCAAAGTGCAGAGATAAGTGACAATCTCCTGCGGTTCCTATCCCCTGTGAACACTAGTTTTGGGTAATGGCTAAAGGTTACCCGACTTCTCCTGCAGTTGATACTAGCCCCATGTTAGTTGCTGGCCATTCAGTGTTACTTCTGTTAGTTATGGGTGTCCTCAAGCCAATCATAACTTGTACAATCTTGTTCTTTGATAATAATAATAAGGCTTTATATTCATTATGTGTAATTCGTTTACCGTTCATTCTGAAGTCCATGAATATACGCAATAGATGTTAATTATGATGAGATCATAACAATGAGGTTAATATCCTTTAAACGTATATTCTTAATTGTTCCTAGTCGGAGGATATTCGAGAAGGACATCGAATATCCAGTTAGACTAGTACAGGTTGCACCTGCTCATATGATGAGGGTGACTGGTCTCATAGTCACTTGTGTGGAGACACTAAGGTGAATCTGTAGGTGCTCATTGGAGAATGAGTTCACTGAACTGATCCGTTATGAATCGTTGGATGGTAATGTTACCTAATTGTCAACCAGCTAGATTCATTGTCACAGTGGCGTGATTGGTCCTTAGACCTGACACACCAAGGACACCTTATTGGTGGACTTCTAGGTTTTGACCTTGACTTATAGATATCTAGCCATGGGGTCTTAATCAGTTAAGTGTTCGGATCTAGCGGAATACCTTCGAAGGTGATTGTGTGGTCAACATGGGATCGCTCGCTCTCGGTAATAAGAGAGTGAATACTCTAGGGAAAGATGCCTGATAGTCCCTGGCCAGGGCAAGACAACTTATCAGAAAAGGAGTTTTCTGATAATGCTATGCGGCATCTAACCAAGTGAGTGCGCACATTAGGGTTTGACAAATGACCATACCCTAAGTGCACTCGAGAGCATTATAAGAGCGAAGGATTTTAGTCACGTGGTAACTGATGACAGAAAAAGGTTCCTTGATTGGGTTGCTGAACCCCATTGCTTTCCAGGATCAAGTGGTGTTGCTTGGCACCCAACTTGATTGGAAGCCTGGTCAATTATCATGAGACGATAATTGATTGTGTAATTAATAATATGAGATATATTAATTACAGTAAGTCAATAAAGAGTTATTGGGCTTAATGGGCTGAAAATTGGACTAGCACTTGGGCCTAGAGGGTCACACGTAATAGAGTTCCGAGCAGACTGGGCAGGATGGTCGTTGTAGACAATAACTGAGTTTTTGTGAAAAACTGCAGTGTCTATAAATATTAGCGGAGAGTCAAACCTGGACCAAGCTCCAAGCTCTCTCCCTGGTCGCCCCCCTCCTCTCTCTCCCTGGGCGCCCCACCTTCTCTCTCTCCTCTCTCTCTGGCACATGGTGGAGTTGAGATCCGGGAGACGCGTGGAGACCGAGGAGATCCCGTCTACGTCCGGAGCTCGCGTGGATACGTCTAGAGGCCGGACACCTGAACGGCTTGAAGCACCAGTGCCTCCAGCGCCACTTCCTCCCCAGATTCGGGAGTTTCGCAACCCCGCAAAGGTAAAGATAAGATCTTCCTATGCGCGGGTTTACGTTTTGTGTTCGATCCGACCACCGGCAACGATATCTACCTGAGGGAATCGCGTTTCCGCTGCGCTCTGTATGAAACCTTTCAACTTCTACTGACTCCCACCATGCCCTGGCATCCTTTTCCAATTGGAAAGTCGCCAGCAGTACTTTGTTCTAGTCCGTGCATTGCATGACCCTGAATACCCTTTCAATTTCCTTAACCCAGTGTTCAGCAACATCTGGGTCAGTACTCCCTCCAACCTAGGCGGATCCATATTCCGAAAATTCTGATGGAGATCACCGGCTCCGCGGTTACCTCCACCCTGGGTGGCTTGCAGAATAGCCTGAGTCAAGTTCTGTATTGTTTGTTGCATGTTCCTAGCCTGGGCACGTTCAACGGCCATTGAGGTAATAAGTACCTTCAAGATAATAATATAAGTTAGTCATCTAAATGTATCACATGTGTCTTCCATTCCCATGGTTCTACCCATGCTCACATTAGGTACGACAGATGTTGACTCGTGTGATCTAATTTCATTCTATGTTCCTATTTCCTTGGACCCTAAAGTTTAGGGCTATGATACCAACTGTCACGCCCCGATATTTAGCAGCGGAATAAATACTGGGGGACGTGAACGATACAAACAGACGTATCACAGTTGAATAGCGCAGAGTCACGATTGAACAAAAGAACACATTTGAGACTATAAGATGGTCATCCAAAAATATACTTTATTCCATTTTAGTCAACTAATTACAACCTTACATGGAGAGAATCAACTGAAAAGAGTTCCTTATTCAATAAAACTTCTAGAAAAGTTCACTATTACATAGACTACTCAATTGTCTATTTCTAAACTGTCATCTACTCATATGGCGGGTGCTCATCACTCTTGCCCGCCCCATCGGACTCCACTGGTTCTTCATCACTTCCTGAAAAAGGGCAGGATGATAGGGTGAGCGAACTAGCTCAGTAGGATTTACATCTCAATATTGTGCGGGCACTAGTATACATGATTAACATTTTAAAAGGCAAGATTTGAACATGATGACAATGCATGCAATACTAACAGATAGAATAGCAGAGTAGAACGGATATCATTTCAGATCAAATGTCGAGTTGCATATATACAGTGGACATATTTCAAGAATAGAATCGTATCAAAAGAGATTGGCCATATTCCGACAGATATCATGCGTTCACATGATCAGACGTATCATATCAAATCATATCATATCAGATCACATCAGACTTATATATCAAACAAAGGCACATTCACACTAATCTTGCTTATTTGTTTGTGCTATGCCAAGCACCATAAGTCCATACTCCCGCGGTTAATAAGTACGTTGGGGCGCTCCTCCCCAGGACCGGACCAGGCCCCTATTGCACTGGCATTGGGTCAAATTTGGACCGGAGTCTCACGTTGTGCCGAAAAAAAACATATTCATATCATGGCCACAGAGTTTCAATGACAAGCTCATAGTAAAAGGAATATGATCATTCATAGAGTCAAGGAATGACAAACAGCTCAGAGAACAAGGCAGGATAACGACGTATCTTGTTTCATAATTCATTAATGTCTTGACATGAGGATGTTTCTAAAGACAGATCGTATGTAGAACATGTGCTCTCAATTCCCCAAGGTGGGTGTGCCTATTCGTGCAAAGGTGTAAGTGATGAGTCACGATCTTTCCTAGCATGTATGCATTTGACAAATAATTAATTGAACACCGGAAACATAAAACTATTGAAACTCATGTGCAAATCATGATATTAACTCCACTAACAAGTCCATACTAACATGTATTCACCCCACATTATATCATATTCTTATCTTATCAATTGATAATAAGTAAGATCACAAGATAATCCAATGAACATAAGGACAATCACAATTACACATTAGAATATTCGTATCATTACCACTTTTCAATGGGTGATTTCTTTTAGGTCCATGCATACTATATAACATCATGCACATGCTTAGTAGACATCATGTAATGATCAGGCCAAAAATATGCAATTTTTTGTAAGGGTAGTGTCGACACACCCCTTACTGGTGTCGACACAATGCCTCAAACACAAAGCAAAATAATGCAGAACTGGTCAAGTAGTGTCGACACAGGGTCAAGTAGTGTCGACACAATGCTTCAAATACAAGGCAAAATGATCAAGTGGTGTCGACACAGGATCCAGTAGTGTCGACACAGTGCTTCAAATTCAAGGCAAAATGGTCAAGTAGTGTCGACACTAGATCAGGTAGTGTCGACACTAGATCAGGTAGTGTTGACACTAGTGACCTTCCCAGAACACTTTTGGGATGTTTGGGATAGTGTGTCGACACTAGATCAAGTAGTGTTGACACTAGTGGCCCTTCCAGAAAAAAAAATATATATAAGTCAGGTGTAACCAGAAAACACGTCTCATGCAGCGATTCACTTTCCCCTCTTGTAACTCTCTAAAGAATGACATTTAGATAAAATGTTCAACACAAAAGATGACGAGAACAATATTAGAAGAACTTTGATGTTTGATCTAATTCGGTCTCGAATCCTAAAAAACTTATGCAGAACATAAAGCTAAGTGCATTCCGAAATCGCAGTATCATGCAGTAACTCCCTTAACATGCTGATAAATCTCTAACGAAATACTTTGGAAAATGTCCAACATAAAAGATGGTCATGACTACAAGTGGAAGAATTTTTATGAAAAAGTTTGGTCTAATTCGGTCTCAAATCATGTGCATAATAAGAAGAACGGGAAAAGCCCTAACTGTGCGCGACTTAGGGAAAACTACGAATACACAATGTATATTCCATGAAATTGAGTCAAACCTCATGAAAATGAACCTAGACTCAAAGATCTACATGATGGTGTTAGTTTTCTTTAATCTTGGCCTGAGAAAACTACCTTCGAATGCTAAGAACTCTCTGCAGATTTCTGGGTTGATGCAGAGCGAAGTTGAGGAAGACCACGATTTTCCCCAGCCGTTCTCCACTTCCCCAGTGCTCCAAACTTACTACTCTCGACCCCAAATTGTTGCTAAACCTTCCCCAAGAGTTTAAGGATGAGTTCTTATAGATTTAGGGTGTAGTTATGAGTCCTAACGGGACTAGGAAAGGAGGCTGCGAATTCTGCTTCCTTCTTTACAAAATCTGGGATTCTCACCCAAGGAGGTAGCAACGGTTTAGGAAACCACCAATTGGGGTTGGGTTCGGTTTTGGCTTACCATACATGACTAATCATCCTTATGTTAACCCTAAATTGCCCTCCCTAATCATGCTAATTACATACACGAATTTCTGGTATTTTCTTGTCCCAATTTCTATCCTTGGCTAAGTGTGCTCCATTAACCCAATCTTGTTAATGGGTTATAATACATGATATTGGAAGTCTCTCCAATATGTTTATTTAATTTATGGTTGGTCATTTTTCCGTGTTAACAATCTTCGAGTTAGTTCTAATTTGGGTAACTTGGTCACGTGTGACGTACACTCGACCAATCGGATTTTTCGTTGCAAGAATTCATTCGTGGAACACTTAGGGACAATATTTGGGGTTGATTTATAATTTTTATGGAATTTTCTGATGTGTTTTTCACGTACACAATAGTGGTACGTAAGTTCTATCATTCCGATAATACGGAAGTTATTTATTTACTAATTTCATACTTGAATTGTTCATGTGAATAAGTTATTCATTGATCCAATTTCTTTTATGGACTATCCCCTCATATTGTTGGAGTCCACCATAAATTCTCATTTAGTTTATGATCTCATTATACACCTAATAATGGGTTGTCCAACTTATTTCCTATTACGATAAGAAGTCACACTAACTCTTAAATATATCCCAAATGACTTTTATTGACCCAAAATTCTTGATGGATCATTAGAGGATATTATTGAAGTCCATCTATGATTTTTATTAATTTTATGGCTCCTCTAGGTATGTGTGGTAATGATTTCCTGACTTATTCCCTGATTACGACACTCAGTCGTAAAAGCCTTAAACTTGGACCATCCGATTTTCCTTTACACGAATTTCTCTGTGGTCATTAGGGAGTATTATTTAGGGTTGAACTGTGGTTTTTATGAAATTTTCTAATGGATTTTTGTATATATGATAAGACACGTGCATTTTTGCTATTTCACAAATATTGATTTTATCGTTTTCAATTTATTTCTAATTTTCCAATTACCGAATTTTCGGGGTGTTACAGCTAGGGTACTCATGACATCACTCCAGATCGTTCCCGCCCTCTTGAGTGTATGGTTCATCCTTGGTCTCACCTGAGAACACAATGACAAATAACGCAGGGTGAGCGAACATCGCCCAGTAGGACTTAAGTCTCAGGCTCAAGCAGGCTTTAAGTAATTATTGCATTAATGGCAGAGTAACTAATGCCAGAACGGAAGAGAGTGTCAAGTAAAAATATAGCAGGACAGTACGTGAACGAAATAACAAGACTTTCCAAATATAGACTTTCCAAGAATAGCACAAGTGTCGGGAATAGCACAATAATAACAAGATAGCACAATGTCAAGTATAGCAAGATGGCCATAGTATAGATAGCACAACGAGTATAGCATAGCACAACGAGTATAGCATAGCACTTTGTTGTCAATGGACAATGAGAGAACATAGCACTTTTGATTGTCATTTAGATAGTCAAGATAGATAGCACTTTGTTGTCAATGGACAACGAGAGAACATAGCACTTTTGATTGTCATTTAGATAGTCAAGATAGATAGCACTTTGTTGTCAATGGACAACGAGAGAACATAGCACTTTTGATTGTCATTTAGATAGTCAAGATAGATAGCACTTGAGTGTAATGCCAAACACTCTGATCATTTAACTCCCATGGGCACTAGCACTTTCGGGCACACATCCCAGGACCAGATCGGGCCCTTTATATATTGCCAGACATTAGTTATATTGTTTATCTTTAGACAATCATTCAATGGCCAATATAAAGTACCAAGAAGTAGATGAGAGCACTAGATGAATAGACGAGATAGTAGAGTGAACGTGAATAGATGAGCGAGTAAAGTATAGATGAGAGTTAGTGGACCGTGCACATGAAACGTCGAGTAACGAGCGATAGTAAACGTTGCACAACACGCGCACATGGTGTTGGCAGTCAGGCGGAACTCACGACCTTACCACTGGCCATGTTAAGCACAGGTCCAGAGGTCTGACGTGATTCAAGACGAGAGTGAATTTCTAATAGCCGTTTGGGCCATATTGATCCCTAATGGGTGTAACAGGTGTTAGGGTACAACCGGCTCGTCGACCATGTGGGAATCCATGGACAGAGGAGACTTACGGAGGCCTTGAACAAAAACTTACTAGTCTGGTAGAAGGAGTATCCGATGGAGAGTTCATCCAAGTCAAGAGAGAGTGTATATAGAAACAAGTGCTCGACGTTCTCGAGGAATTCTAGAACAGTGGAGCATCGATATCGGTATTCCCAAAACATCGCAAGAAACGATAGACAAGTATAGGGTAATTTAATTACATAAATTACCAGATGTATTATGAAATAGTTTCATGCCAAATTATGCCATAATTGGATGGTTCAAAGTATGTGTAAGTGTCATGAAATTTTAGATAGACAAGATCATGTGCATGCATTTTAATCATACATAAATGTTCAATTTATAACAAGTGTTATTTTCTGTATATATGACTGTTAAACAAGAGTACAAACATTGTAGGTAATCAGGCATTTACTGAGATAGGGGGTTTTATGCAAAAAGAACCCAGATCACGACGTACCCTGATGAGGGTCGCGACGGGGTCAACTGAGATCGCGACGGGTGCTTGTACGGGTCGCGACAGGCTTAGTCAGGTCGGGCAGCAGATCGCGACGACAGGCCTGTCGCGATCAGATTGCGACAGAGGGTGCTGTCGTGATGACCCTTGTGAATGCGGCCTATCGGACCGTCATGTTCACAGGGTCTGCGCCCGGGTCCAACAGGGAAAGGACATTACCTTGGATTGGGGGCCAGAACTTACCCTATTTGACACAGGGTGTTCAGAAAATCACAACTAATTGTATAGTCAACGAAAAATTGTGAAACTAGTTGCAAAACGACCTAGACATGCATGGGTACTTACAATAAATAGGAATTGGAAAACAATTAGGGTTTGGACATGTTTTGAACACGGGTTTCATGATGAACATGAAACAGTACATAGTTGAGATCAACGATTAAATTCATAAGATATGATGAATCAAATTTAGGGCTTTTAGGGGCAAAAGATGCCTAACATGCATCATTTCCTACAATAAAAATCTCATGGCATGGGGTTGAGTATACAAGGAGATCAAGAATAAAGAAGAGGGTCCGGGGTCATGTAAGTTGCAGAACATGAAAAATCAAGAATGAAATATATGCTCGATGGAAAATTATGAAACCAAAGGGCTTTTGTTCCTGATAGACGAGACATCCTACAGAAAAAGTTTCATAGTTTATGCTTGTGAGAATGCCTATCTTTGATCGTTTTCCTCTTCTAGGGTTAAGACTTGAAGAACTCGGAGAAGAACTTGAGAGATCCTTCCTCTCCACGAATTCTCCTCCTCTTGGCCTCTCCTCCTGGTCCAGGAACCTCTTGACATGAGCTAGGGCCGGCCATGGGAGGTTTAGGAGAGTATTTATGTCTCTCCCCTTTCTATTTCCTAATAGGACTATAATTACTATTAATTTCAGGATTTCCTATTTCCTCTCCCCTTTCTAAGCATGAGAACTCCTAATTGGGTTAGGTTGGGATCGAAATTCGTGGCCAACCCATTAGGGTAGGTTTAGGAATCTCAATCCAACTCAAACTTCTATTTTTTATGCATTAAATATCTCTTTTCTATTTAAGTAATATTTTAGTTACGAATTTTGGGTATTTCTCTATTATTCCCTTTTTAAAATCTCTATTTTAGCCCACTAATTTCTAATGGGTCAATATAGCAAAGCCCATTACTCCTTTTCTTTTAATGGGTTTTATTTAATTCTCTCTTATTTGATTTCCTAGTTGATTTAATACATCTTCCTTTTATTGATTTTCTAATTAAATAATATAAAATTTAATTAATTTTTTCCCATAAATTTAGGGTTGCTACACTGTACGTGCCTGACACCTGAAAATGCCATTCTGACAGAAAGGACAAGCGTCAGAACGAAGTCGCATCGCCTTTAGATAGCGCGACGCCTCCAGACGACGCGTCAAGGACGTGACGTCTATGGGGGGCGCGACAAGAAGCATGTCGCGACCGGCCCTATTGTCGCGACACTATCGTGACCAGCAGGTCCGTCGTGATCCTGAGGACGGGGCCAAGGCCCAAGAGAGCTGGATCTTACATAGATTGCCATATTAATCAACTTAACATCGATTGCATTTTTCTCCTGTATACTTAATGTTGCTATCTGTGCAGGATATCATGTGACTGACACGTGTCTTACTTGGGATACTTGGTACTCACGCATTCCCATGTCCCAGGTCAAATGATAAGGGCTATAAATATGGCTTTATCCTTTGTCACAAAAGAATCTAGGAGTTGCGGCTAGAGAAAGGGAAGTACTCTAAAAGTGTGAGCCTAGAAAGAGGCAAGAGTAGTGCTGCCAGGAAGAAAGGAGAAGAAGAAGAAGAAGAAGAAGAAGAAGAAGAAGAAGAAGAAGAAGAAGAAGAAGCCAGAAGGCAGATCTAAGAAGCTAGAAGGCAGATCAAGCAGAGGAAGGTCCAGATCTACGATCTTCAAGAAGGGTCTAGAAGACGGATCAATTCAAGGACAATTGATCCATTTCTATTATTTACACATCTTGTTCTTCTGACCTATTTGTTGTGTGTGGATGTGTGATCGTGTGGGTCACAACACTTCTTTGTTTGTGTGAATTTTTCACACAACTGTACTAAATCTTCTCATATATGTGTGGAGCCGTCGAGCTCTACTATGTGCGTGGTTTGAGCTGTCATGCTCAAGTGTGGTGTGGTTTGAGCTGTCGAGCTCAAGTGTGTGTGTTTTACTCAAACTTTGAGTAGTGTAACCTCACTGTGTGAAGGGTGGACGTAGGAGTCATTGGAAATGATTTCCAAACCACCTAAAAATCCCTTATGCACTGTGGTTTGGATTGTGGTTTGATCTTGCTACGTTAGATGATTGCATAGGGATTTAGTTTACACACTACTTGTTAATTTGCCCCCCCACACACACAGTTTGATAGAGTGTTTCACACGCTTTAATCACACATAGTGTATCAAATCTGTGCGGTTAATTGGATAGAACTCTTAATTTCGAAGTATTTTTTTTTTAAATCTAACTTTTCTAATTTAGAGTCCAACCCTTTTATTTTGGAGTCTAAATTTTTTATTTTAGAGCCTAACTTTCTATTTTGGAGCCCAAGAAATAGTTTACCTCTAAAACAGAAGGTAAGTTTGATTCCAAAATAAAAAAAGTTGAGTTCCATAATAAAAAAAAATTGGGCTCCAAAATAGAAGGATTAGACTCCAAAATAGAAATGCTAGATTTAAGAAAAAAGTCTTCATCTTCAAACTCCAAAATAGAAAGTTAAGCTTTAAAATAAAAAAGTTGAACTCCAAAATAGAAATGTTAGATTTAAAAAAAAAATCACGTGGCATCCAACAAGATGCCACATGAGTTGTCATTTTAAGTGAATTACACTTAATGTACTTTCTTAATTATAGTAAATCTTTCTCTATGGTTATATGCTTAATAAAAATATACTTACTGTACTTTCTAATTACACTTTTAATCTTTCATTGCATAGACACAATATGTCATTAATAAATTGGTCATGCTATATTAAACAAGATAGAAAATGTGAATAGCGTATAAAATACTTAAAATACTCTTCGGACTCATGGGATAATTTCTTGTCTTCCTCTATTCTCTCTTACAAGTTTTTGTGTTCATATCTTTTTAAACTTTCACGTCTCTATATATATATATATATCTATCTATTTTATAAAGTCGTAAAAATATATATTCAAATAGGTGCACTTATACCCATGTTATGTTGAAATGACAAATTTATCCTCTCAAGTTAGACTTCATTAGGTTAATATGAGATCACACGGCTTAGGGGTATTTAAATGTTTTTATGTATTTACAATGTATAAAAATAAGAATTGCATAAGTGGTGCAGCCACTTTGAAATATCAAGATTAATTTTGATATTTCGCAAAAATGAGAGGGAATAAACATAAATACAGTAGAGAAAAAAGCAGTAGTTTAGAGAAGAAACGTGTGGGAGTCGGGCGCCTTCCATTTGGTCCATCTGACACAATGTTGGTCAGATCGGGCAACTCAGACTATGCGGAATGTCCAATGACACAGTATGGATCGAAACCTGTTGCATCAATACGTTTCGATTCATATGATTTATTAAAAATAATATTAAAACTCTAGATGAAAATGATATTAGGATTAAATAATACAAAAAACAGCCAACTATGAACTGACATAAGATAAGTTAGTCATTTTATTGCGAAAAACATGGTATAATCTATGTTATAAGGTGATAAAATAGAGTTTTGAGTTGTTAAAGTATATGTGATAGCTGAGTTAAAATATGTGGAACTTAAAATAATTGTTGACACAAATTAAAGTCCAAGTTTGAAGAAGTTAAAGTAAGCGTTCGAAGGCGCTAAAATAGAGTTCAAAGTCGTTAAAATTTGTGTGATGGTAAGTTAAAGTATTTGAGATTTAAAGTCAATGTTGGTATGACTTAAAGTTAAATTTAAAGGTTTTAAAATAAGAGATGAAACTAGTTAAAGTAGAAGAGTAAATTAGTTAAAGAGAGAGAAAATCAGTTAAAAAATTTGATTTGTTAAAGTAGTAGTTACAGTGTGTTAAAATTATAGTTATAGTCTGTTAAAGTTGTAGTTATTGTATATTAAAGTAGTAATTGTAGTGTGTTTAAAATAGACGAGGAAACAGTTAAAATAAAAGAAAAAAATTCGTTAAGAAAAAGAAAAAATTGATTAAAATATGTGAGATTTAAATTATCTGATGATATGATTAAAAGTGTAATTTCAAAGATGTTAAAATAAAAATTAAAAAAATTTAAAATAATAGTTGCTCACAATAAAAAATAGAAAATGTTAGTTAGAGATTGTTCGTACAGATCTCAATAAAATAAGGATTGAAAATTAACATCATTAAAAACTTTTGGATATTTTTGTGTAGATATTTTTGACAGAGATATGTAGTTAAGATCCTCATCTGATAAGGACCTATAATTAATTTGAGTTTTTAAATTTAGAAGATTATATATGAAGGGACTTTCACCTAGAAGCGCTTCCCACTAAAAGCACTTTCTGAAAAGCTGCGTCAAACGCGTCCCGAAGTGATCTTTGTGGGGGGGGGGGGACCGGAGTTCTTAAGAGGAAATCGGGTACAGTCGGTGAGACCCGATACCCGAAATAAAGGGGAACAAGTGGGAAGCATCTGCTCCGGTTGCACACGGATACAAGTCAGAATCAGATACAGAAAGGGGGAGAGAGAGAGAGAGAGCGAGAGCGAAGGCAGTTGTTCAAGGAAGGGGTGGGGGGGGGGGGGGGGGTCGCGGGATACATATAACATTTGAGAGATCGCAATAGAAAGAAGGGGGAATCTTTCGAATAAACGTGGCGGTTTTTTGGGATTATTTTTGAAAAAAATCTTTCGGCCGTTGGCTTGCCGCCATGGCCGCGCAGCTCAGAAACCCTCCTCCTGCTGCGGCTGCCGCGTCGGCGGCGGGGACGCTGCTCCCTCGCTCCGTCCTGGGGGATGGGGGCACTGGTGGCGAGGAGGGGGGTGATGATGTCGTGGGGAAGGCGAGGGCTCTCATCTGCGCCCTCAACCTCATCTCCAGAAACCTCCCGCTGCCGCCGGAGGTCTTCGACGCGGTCTCCTCCATACACCTACATCACGAGGACGCCGAGGATCAAGACAATGTATGCTCTCTGTCTGTCTGGCTGTCTGTCTCCCTCTGCGACTCTGTCAATATATTTTTATTCCTTGTTCTTTCTTTTTGTTCACCCTTGATTATCCGTTTCTTGCTTCCTTGAGGTGGCTGCACTGATGATTACGTTATTCGGCTGGGACTGCCTTATCATGTTCGCGTCCGATTGGAAATAGGGAGTTTATAGGTTGCTATGGAAAAAAAAGCATAGGAATTCGTCTATTCTAAGGGAATTGGGCTATTTGGGAGTTACAGGTGCACACAACATATTAAACTGTAATTGCATCATTAGTGAAATGAGTTCTAAGATAAAATGTTTTGTATCGATTAATGGGAAGTGGGAGGTTGGTTGTATATTAGATGTTATTTCTTGTCAAATAGCCCCAATATTGCTGGCTCAAACCCCAGGCACGAGAATGAGAATATTAATTGATGGTTCATGTCTCCTTCTTCACATACTTTGTTGTGTATGTGTTAGGGGGTAGATCTGGGAGTTAGGCATTCGGATGATAAAGGGCACTAGATGATGACTTAATTTAAATCAGGGTGGCAGTAGGAAATGTGTTGTTACATGCTAATGTAATTGAAAGGAACCAAGCCAAACTTCAGATGCGTTTAGGATCCCACCAGCAAATGTCCAGAAACATATGGGTAATGGGTTAGGTGTTCTCAAGGAGTTTCAGTTCCTATGGACCTTGTTGAGCAATTGTTTTCCTGAAGGATTTGTAAAGTTTCAGTGGCACTAATGTAGAATATTAACTGAAGGTGCAGTAATGCGGTGAGAAAGGAAGGCCATAGGATGGCCTTGGGATTTTGAAATTGGAGATGGAGGCAACTTAGCTTGTGGGGGACTGACCAAGGAAAGACTGGACGATGGGCCCTGGGATTGTGTCAAAAGGGAAACCTTCCGACGCTTAAGTTAGAAGGGGACTCTTAAAGGTGATGAGAGTTTTTTGGAGTCTGTAGTGCACATAACTTTTTCCTTTTGCTTCTGTCTTAATTTATATAGGATCACTGTGGAGGGCTCTTGGGACTGTTGACTATCCACAGAATGTCTCTTGCCCATCATGTAGGTTGTGGCTTTAGTCAGGGAATGCACTTAATAGTCTCTCTAAGATCATGGCTATTATGTTAGTTACTTCCCAATTATTGGATGATTATGGGGTAGCTGTTGCATCGACAAGTACACATGCTTGCTAATCAGGGTTTGCCGTGGCGGATTGAATCGGTCCGATTTGGTCGAATCAGATTGAATTAAGAGAAACCGGATTCGTCCGATTCCCATCGAATCGAACCAATTCCATCCGATTCCCATGCGAATCAGCCCGATTTGGGCGAATCGTGGCGGATCAGAAAAAACCTGATTCGCCTCGATTCCCCGATGCGGCGAAACCTGGCTAATTTGCCCTTATAAAAACTTTGATTGCCTATGCTAAGTCCACCCTTTGGATACTCTCTTATTAGATATTCCAGTCATTGTGAAGAAAGCTATTTATTAAGGAGACTGATGTCATCGCCTAGTTGAGGAGGCTAATGACAGATCTGGCACCCTATTGTTCAGCAACCATCCAGCATCTCCACAACAACTTGATCACCTCTGCACAACCTCCCAATAAACACCATCTTGCTCTCTGTTGTAACTGTGTCTGCCATTTATGGGGAAGGGCTGGCCCTTGTATCATTATGCTGTAATTCTGCACATTATATAAATGGAACACTCTCAGGGAATGGACGTGATTCTAAGTCCTTTCTTCTTCCACAAGCTTCTCTTACTTGGTACCAGAGCAGGCCCTGTTCTTGACCTTCTCATCGTCACCTCCCTGAATATCCTTCCCTTCTTCCCACCAAGTCGTCTGAGCACAACAGCAACTCTACCTCTCAAGCTTTCAACCCCACCGTCAACCGTACCTACCCCACCTTGGTTGTCTCTAACATCACCAACCTTGTCCCCGTCAAGCTCGACAGGGCCAACTACAACCTCTGGAAGGGACTCTTCGAAACCATTCTCCACGGCCATCATCTCATGGGCCATGTCGATGGTTTGACCCTCGGCACCAGTGCTTGATGCCTCGGAATACGACAAGTGGTTTGAGAAAGACCAGAAATGCCACTTGCTTCCTTGCCACCCTCCCATACCCTGTCCGACAGCCCATGACCAATGCTGCCTGGATGCCTTCTGACGTCGGTTTGGAGCAATGTCTCCTGCTCATATCATGAACCTCCTCTGGCAAGTTCGTCACATCCACAAAATGATCAGAAGATGGAAGACTATCTTCAAAGCGTCAAGGTCATTGTGGATCAAATTGCTGTGGCAGGCACTGAGGTGACTGATGATGAGTGTTCTGTACCATGCTCGACGGGCTACCCTCCCAATATGCCACCGCAGCTGGTACCATCCGCAACTGGGTATCCACTTCTAGCATCACTCGTGAGGAGGTCAAAAGCACACTCATCAGTGAGGAGTTCAACCTCAAGAGGCAAAATGAACTTCATCAAATTGCCACTATCGCGCTTATTGCTCAACGCTCAACACCTCTTTGACACAAAGACTCCTCGTCATCCTCCAACTGCGGCGATTGCGATGGACATGGCGGAGGTCGTGGTGCTGGCGGACCTCCAGCTACACCAGTCATGCCCCTCCGCCACGTGCTATTCAGCCTCCTTCATCCCCGCCAAGGTTGCCCAATGCTCCACAAGTGGACCCCTCCATCATTTATTGTCAAATCTGCCATCGTTGGGGTCATGAAGCAGTTGATTGCTACGATCGCATGAACTTTGCCTACCAAGGGAGGCATCTGCCAGCAAAACTGGCCACCGTGGCTGCTTCCTCCTCAATAGCTGACAATTCATGGTACACCGACACCAGAGCTACGCATCACATCACTAGTGACTTGGGTAATCTCTCTCTGTCCTCTTCTTGTGAGGAGCTGACTTAGTTCGTGTTGGAAATGGCCAATATTTGTCCATCCTAAACATAGGCCCTGGACTTCTCCCCACTCCTTCCCATACTTTTAGACTCACCAACATTCTCCATTGTCCCTATGCCTCCTCCAATCTTCTCTCTATCTCTCGATTTTCCAAAGACAACCATTGCTACTTTGTTTTTGACGATCTTGGTTTCTATGTGAAGGACAAGAGCAAGACCCTGCATAACGGATGCTTTGAGCATGGCCTTTACCCACTATGCCAGCATCTTAGCCACCTGCTTCGCCGACTGGACCTTTCAATGGGACTCTTTACTGCCTCCACTTCAATTTGGCATTGTCGTCTCGGGCATCCTTACTGGAGATATTCAAATAACAATTTTTTCTTCTCTTTCCATCTTGAATAAATAGTCCTCCCCATGTACTGCTTGTCCTCTTGTCAAAAGTCACAAATTGCCGTTCACCTTTTCTTCTTCTTTTGCAAGTTTGCCCCTTGAATTAGTTCATTGCAATTTGTAGGGAGCTTCTTGTGTGTTATCTCCTTATGACTTTTGGTGTTATGCATTATTTATTGATGATTACTCTTGGTTCTCATGTCTCTTCCCACCGCGTAGTAAATCCGATTGCTTCAATGTCTTCGTTTCATTTAAAGCAGCCGCTGAAAATCTATTTAATGTTGAACTCAAAACTTTTCATTCTGATGGTGTTGGGGAATTTAATAAAAGATGGCTCTTCCCACCGCATAGTAAATCCGACTGCTTCAATGTCTTCATTTCATTTAAAGCAGCTGCTGAAAATCTATTTAATGTTAAACTAAAAACTTTTCGTTCTGATGGTGTTGGGGAATTTAATAACAGATGGCTTACTACGGTACTACCTACCTCTCCCAACATGGCATCTCTCATCAACCACACCATGGATGGCAAAGTCAGCCGACTCGGAGCGGAGTCGGCCGACTCTGAGTCGGGTCGGCCCTTGGCGGCCCGACTTGGGGGGGGGGGGACACCCACCCACCCACGAGACTAGGTTTGCAAAGTCCACTGTCCGACTCAGCCCGACTCCGACCCGACTCGGGGTCGGGATCGGCTGGGGCCGACCCAGCCACCCGACCCGACTCTGCCATCCTTGGTCCACACACACTAGGACAAAACGACATCGCGGAAGGAAACACCATCACATCGTTGAGATGGGGCTTACTCCTCTCCCTCATGCCTCTGGTCTCCCTTCCATCATCTTCCTGGCAGGATGCCTTGTCGACGACCATCTATCTAATGAATCGGATGCCCATCTCCCCCTCCTCTTCACTCTCCTCATATCTGACCTTGTTTAAGAAGGCACCTGACTACCACTCATTGAAAATCTTTGGTTGTCTCTGCTTTCTATGGCTAAGGCACATTTTCACTCCAATCCTTGCCTATTTCGTGGATACAACACGTCACACTTCGGGAATCACTGCCACGATCTTCAAACTAGATGGTTATACATTTCTCGTCATGTTGTGTTTCATGAAACTATCTTCTCTTTTCAATCTTCACTCCTCCTCCCCTCCTCCTCCTCCTCCGTCTATCACCGATTTCCTTCCTCCTTTGAGTCCCATATGCAGTCCAACAGATTTGGTCTGGCTGTAGTGACCCATGGCATGCAGGAACCACAACTCCCCCTCGCCCCTTAACTCATAAGATGGTAATTCATAATATCAAAATTTCTTGGATAAAAGTATAAGGTAATGCATTTACCCGCTGCATGCAAATCATGGTGAAGGGTGGACTCCCATCTCCTATAAATAATACGCCACCATTTCTGGAATGCCTTCGGGTGCTTTTCTTTAAACTGTTCCTTGTCCTTATCCATTGCTTGGTACAAGTACCCAATCTCATTTCTTTCCTCTCCATCCACCATCCTAAATACCTTTATTAGAGGCTCAACCAATTTCAAATAATATGAGATCCTCTCCCAGAAACGGTTGTCTCCAATGAAGCTAGCTATGTCATAAGCAACATCCCTAGGTTCTTCTCAAAGTGCAACATGTGTCAAATAATTGGTGCTATGAATGAGAGTGTTCAACTCATGCTTATACTTGTATAAACTCTCTAATGCAACAAAGTTGGAGGCAAATCTTGTTGGGCCAGGATGAAGGATGTCATGTCCATTAGTGCATACTTTCATCATGTGTAAGATTCTGTTATGTCCATAAATAAAGGATGTGATCTTCTGGTCCTTGGACACCAGCTCAGCAACATGCTCATCTTTCTCAATGTCTTCCATCATCAAATCTAGGGGATGTGCAGCACACGGTACTCAATAAAGATGTCTTCTTTTCTCCATCAATTTCTTACCTACTGCCTTATAGCTAGCTTCATTGTCTATCATAATTTGAACCACATTTTCTTCTCTAATCTCATTAACCATTTCATTCATAAGCTTGAAAAGATAGGTTGCATTTTTAATTTTCCCACTTGCATCAACAGACTTCATGAACACTGTCCCCTCACTGCAATATCATCAACCACATTTTACCTGATTTCTCGAAATTAAACACCCTAAATTTTAGATCATGCCACAAAATTGAATGATTAACACACTCAATTGACCTTCAAGTAAAGTAATTAGATAAAACACTAATTTTAAACCCTAAATAGGGTAAAAATAGGGGGTTTTACCTAATTTCCTGAAATTAAACATTCTATATTTTAGATCATGTCACAATTAGGTCAATCAAGGTTTGCCGCATTGGCGATTTGGGGCGAGTCAATTTTTTTCCTGATCCGCTCTGATTTGGGAGAATCGGGCCGATTCGCATGGGAATCGGTCTAATTTGCATAGGAATTAGGCGAATTACGATTCCCATGATTCGATTCGATTCGCCGAATCGGGCCAATTCGTTCTGCCACGACAAACCCTGCACTCAATTGACCTTCAATTAAAGTAATTAGACAAAAGCCCTAACTTTTAAACCCTAAATAGGGTAAAAATTTGGGGTTTTGTCTTATTTTCACAAATGATAAATAAAATCTCTTTGTCCAAGCTCCAAAGTCCTAAAACAATTCCATTCATGCTTCTTTTACATTTTTTATGTTCTTTTTTAAAATTAATAAGTTGAAACATTCCTCACCTCAAAGAAGAAGAAGAAGAAGAGGAGAAAGAGGGCTGCCGATGGTGGCGACAGCGATAGAGGCGGCGGTCGGCGGTGCTTAAGGGGGAAGCTGGCGATGCTAGAGGAGAGGAGGGGGTGGCCGGTGGGGGAAGAGAAGAAAGGGGGGCGGGGCTGGTTACTGCGAAACCAGAAATGGCCAATCCCA
>JACBKR010000282.1:0-41483 GCA_014218235.1 Colocasia esculenta
CAATTGATAAGATAAGAATATGATATGAATGTGGGGATGAATACATGTTGGTATGGACTTGCTAGTGGAGTTAATGTCATAATTTGCATATGAGTTTCAATAGTTTTATGTTTTCCGGTGTTCAAATAATCATTTGTCAATTGCATACATGATAGGAAAGATCCGTAACTCGTCACTCACATACTTGCATGAATAGGCACACCCTTCTTGGGAAAATTGAGAGCACTTGTTCTGTATATGATCTATCTTTAGAAACATCCTCATGTCAAGACATTAATGGATTATGAAACATAAGATACGTCGTTATCCTGCCTTGTTCTCTTGAGCTATTTGTCATACCTTGACTCTATGAATGATCATGTTTCTTTTACTACGAGCTTGTTATTGAAACTCTGTGGCCATAATATGAATCTGTTTGTTCGGCACAACGTGGGACTCCGGTTCAAATTTGAACCAATGCCTGTGCAATAGGGGCCCTGTCTGGTCCTGGGGAGGAGCACCCCAACGTACCTTTTAACCGCGGGAGTATGGACTTGTGGTGCGTGGCATGGCACTGATACGATATGCAAGATTTGTGTGAATGTGCCTTTGTTTGATATGATAAGTCTGATGTGATCTGATATGATATGATTTGATATGATACGTCTGATCATGTGAACGCATGATATCTGTCTGAATATGGCCAATCTCTTTGATATGATTCCATTCTTGAAATATTTGTCCACTGTATATATGCAACTCGACATTTGATCTGAAATGATATCCGTTCTACTTTGCTATTCGATCTGTTAGTATTGCATGCATTGTCATCATATTCATATCTTGCCTTTTAAAATGTTAATCATGTATACTAGTGCCCGCACCATATTGAGATGTAAATCTTACTGAGCTAGTTCGCTCACCCTATCATCCTACCCTTTTTCAGGAAGTGATGAAGAGCCAGTGGAGTCCGATGGGGCAGGGCAAGAGTGATGAGCACCCGCCATATGAGTAGATGATATTTTAGAAATAGACAATTGAGTAGTCTATGTAATGGTGAACTTTTATGGAAGTTTTATATGAATAATGGATCCTTTAGTTGGTTCTTTCTTATGTGGGGTTGTATCTAGTTGAATGGAATGGAATAAAGTATACTTTTGGTGACCATATTATAGTCTCGAATGTGTTATTATATTCAATTGTGACTCTGCGCTATTCAACTGTGATACGTCTGTCTGTATCGTTCACGTCCCCGGTATTTATTCCGCTGCTAAATGTCGGGGCGTGACAATGTGGATATAATTGCATGTCTATATTGCATCATCATGTTACTCGCTTTTCGCTTGTTTTAAACTGGTGGATTATGATATTGAGACATGCTCTACACGACATATTGCACTTATAGGCAGCCATTTCCTGGGGGATTGGAAACTCTCCATCAGGCATTCCGTATCGGCAGACTAGTGACCTTTCCTCTAAGACTTCTGTAATTCTCCGTACTCTGTGGATTCCCTCATGGAGATTGAGTTGGTTGTACCATTGAAGTTCCCTGGAGATAGCATGCACTTCCTTTCTCGTCTTTTCTCATGAGTGTGGATTTATAATCATGGACTCAAGCCATTAATGTAATGAGTTAACTAAAATGAAATTACGTTGTTATGCTGCAAAAGTTCTCACTCGACTATTGCTGTCATGACATGTTCACATGACTCATCTTTCTTGAAATCATCATGAACGTGATATTGAACTATATACTTCTTGAAACTCGCATTATTGGCCATGAATGACTGTGGGAATCTACATTTAAAAAATCGTGAGGCACGATCAGCACGGCCAGTGTCCAAGGGCTCCAGTCTAGCCCCATTGACGGAGAGTCATAAATATATACGTACCCATGGGGTAAATGATTACTAGCGTTGCATCTTCATGGGAAATAGTGTTGTGTTGAATGCTAGATATAATAACCACATACACGTGTCCTATGTTGGGTTCTCATATTGGAGAATTTGGTTACAACAAGTGCTTAAATGTTTTTGATGATGAGCAATACTAATTGATGTTATGTGAAATGTTCACAAATGGTATGTTTGTTTTTGATGATGAACATTTCATGAACAAGACAAAATTGATGTGTTATGAATGTGTGAAACATGATGAGATGACAATTGGATGCAAATGAAACACATGTTTTATATGTTCATTATATCTCACTAATTATGTCTTTTAATGTAGGTGAGATTCCATGCAAGACAAAGCCCAAAATCCAAGTGCAAAAGAACAAGACAAGTTGCTGAAATAGTGCACCTGTCAACAGATGACAGTGCATCTGTCAACAGATGAATAGTGCATCTGATGCATCTGTCGACAGATGATTTTTACCTGTCGACAGATACACTCAGAAATCTATTTCCAGAAAGCCCAGTCTTCCGGTTCTTGCAAACTGTCAGCATCTGTCGACAGCAGCAAGTCGGCTGTCGACAGACGGAGTTTCGGGAAGATCTAATGGCCAGGATATGATCTATATTTTGGTGTTTCCTTTTGCATGACTCTCTATGCTTGGACACCACTATATATGGATCATATGAGGCTATTTTCGCAGCAAGGAGCCACCATACCAAAACCCTAAGCAAAGGTCAAGATCAAGGCTTTCTTCCTGCTGCCCTGCTTCATCTCTCTGCCCAGAACAAAGAAGAACAACCTTCCAACCGGAGTTGAAGCCGTTCGTCCGTGGTTCAAGCTTCTCCATCAACTGATACTTGTCAAGACAAAGCTTGGAGTTTTCTGGACGACCAACGAGAAGAGATCTACATCGGGATTTGATTCTTCATCTCAAACTCTTCTCCTTTCACTACTTTCATATATCTGTGTGTGTGCACTGATTTGAGATCAGTACGTGGATGTTGTGGAAGTGTGGATTGTTTTATTGCGTGTTTGCATCAGACAACGTGTGTGTGTGGTGTTGGTCAGATCAAGGCTAGAGGATCTGATATTTTGTGGACTTGATCTAGCGTGTGTGTGTGTGGTTGAGCCGGTGTGCTCGTGTGTGTGTTGTACTCAGTTCTTGAGTAGTGTGTCCTCACTGTGTGGGGGTGGATGTAGGAGTCACGTGGTGTGATCTCCGAACCACCTAAAAAATCCCTTGTGCACTGTGGTTTGACTTGTGGTTTGCATTATGTTGCGCTAGATGCATGCCTAGGGATTTCGTTCACACACTACTTGTTAATCTATTCACACACATTACATCAGATCAAAGGGGTTTTAATTGAGTAGATCTTTTAATCCGAAGTAATTTTCATATTGCTTAAGTTTCCGCTGCAAATCTATTCAACCCCCCCTTCTAGCTTTGCCATAACCGAATATCCGATCCTAACAATTGGTATCAGAGCAGGTTCTTTGTTTATCGGTACTGATTTGGCAGATCTATTTTTGTGCACTTAATTGCGCTGATCGGGTTTATAATTGATTCTGAACTGATCTGATCACTTCGTTGGTTGGTTTATTTATCTACTACATACTCAGAAATATGTCTGAGTTCTCAAGTATCATAAGTAGACAATGATTATTGAGTTTGATAACCATGTTGATAAAATGCAGGACTCCTTAAGAAGACAAGCAAGATTGCAAATAAAGCCAAAGACAAATGCTTCATGGCCCTGGCAGCTCCAGAGGTTCTCCTAGTTCAGACAAATCTGAAAGATCATATCCGTCAGAGAAGTCAAGAAACTCTCGAAGGTCAGGTAAATCTCATTTAGACCCATTTGACGCATCAATATCTAATTCTGATTCAGAAGATGATATTTCCTATGATGAGTTAATAGAATGCTATGAGCACTTGTCCAATCAACTTAAGAAGGTAAAAACTCAAAACAAGAAGCTAAAAGAAAAATTGGATAAGAATGAAATGAGAATTGATAATGCTCAAGCATTTTATGAAGAAAATGAAAAATTGAAAATGGAGAATGAAAAATTGGAAAAGGAAGTCAAAAACTATGAAATCAAGTTTTCTAAGTTGAAAGAAGATCATGATCATGTGGAATCTGAAAATTCTGATTTGAAAAATCAAAATGAAAATTGATTGATCATAATGAGAATCTCAAATTTGATAATGATCAATTGAACAAACAAATCTCCAACATGGCTCATGATCACCAAATAAAAGAAAAATGCAATCAATGTTTGAGGAGAATAATCATCTGAAAAAGAAGATTGAAGGCTTGTATCATAACAGACCATTAAATGATGAATGGAACAATGCTAAGCAGAAAATTGCTGACTTGGAAAATCAAATTGTTCAAAGTGAAATTGAAAAGAACAAAATACAAAATGGTCTGGATGTCATGCAAAGCCAACTTCTAACTTCTGAAAAAGAAATGTTGCATTGAAAGCTGAAAAGAAAATTTGAACAAAAAGGCAGCAATTAAAAGGAATGTAGTTACAACTGAAAATCCGAAAAAGGAAGTGAAAAAGAAAGCAGGATTGTACAATGTTCAACTCCTCCAACAGCTCAAAAAGCTTCAAGGCAATCTCCAACTCCACATCATGCCAAGAGATACCAAGGGTACCACCTCCTTCTTCTCAACCCAAGGGTGATCAAAGGTACTCTAAAGGATCTCAGAGATTCCAGCAAATGCAATCACACTATGGTAAGCTCCAGGTAAATACTCAAACCATTTGTTTTAAATGCAATAAACTTGGTCATCTTGCTAAATTCTGCTGGAAGAAAAATCAACACTCTCATAAAAATCATGATGTTGTGCATGCTTCAAGGCTCCATAATAATCCATGTGTTCATACACACAAGGATAAACATGTTCATAAAGATCAGAAATTTCATGTATCTATGAACAGGAAAACTGCACAAAACAACAGAAATCCAAAAATCAATCACTTTGGATTTTGAAATTTGTTATATCCTAACATTAATGTCGTTGCAGGACCCAAGCAAGTGTGGGTCCCAAAACAAGCTTGATCAACAAGCTGAGATGTCTTGCAGCCAAAAATTAGAAATGGATTCATGACATTGGCTGTGCAAGGCAAGAAATGATGGAGAACAAAGGTAAACTGTTTTTACTATGATTGAAGACTGTTCAGGTAAAATCTCCCTATCACTTCATATATGAACTGCTGAAATTGAAAAGGATTCTTACCTTTATCTGAGCAATGCAAAATGTGTCTTAATGCTACCCCACATGACAATGCCTCTTAGCATTGGAATCATGCCATTTGCTTACATAACTGTGCACATGACCTCTTGGTATATCAAATGATGACATGTGGAAAAACAAGTTATGCTTGTTTGGAAAACTATCATTATGCGTGAGTAAAATACTCCGCCAAGTACCAAAAGTCATGTAATACATAAGGCTAGTTGTGTGCTTAATAACGTGTGAATTGTTTGATACATTTTCTATGCATATGTTATGGGGGAGTAAGTTTGAAAATGCTCATGAAATTTGTGTGCAACTGCTTGTGATGAATGTCTAAATCATGATTGAATTGCTTAAATGTTATCTCATCACATGCACACATTATGGGGGAGTAAGTTTAAGGCTAGGTGAGTGAAATTCATAAGGGATACCCTTCATATTCAATGTGTACTTATCCCTAATCTTATGGTTCAAATCACTCTCAATTCAAAGCCTTAAAGCTGAAGTTTCAAAGCCCCTGTCGACAGCCCCAAACAGCCTGTCGACAGATATGGCCTCACAGAACCAAGAAATTGGACTCTGTGTGCTTCTGTCGACAGACAAAAATCCTTCTGTCGACAGCTTTACTCAATTCCTGATTTCCTAGAACCCCACTACTCTGTCTGAGTGCATCTGTCGACAGACACTCCTTGCTGTCGACAGATACACATTTTCTGTAAATTCTTCATCCTTCTTCATAATTTCTTCATGAGTATGTTCATATCATTGATGCAAGGGGAGAATTGGGTATAAATATTCATTATAACCTTTCATCCTCACATAGTATCAAAGTCATATGGTTAATCGCAATGATTTTGAAATAATATTTTGAGATTGAGTCTAGGTTGTATCATCTAGAAAACATTGAACAAATCTAATGATTTTAACCTAACTCACTTGAATAACTCCCTTGTGGATGATCATGTTCCTATATGGATTGACAAGTAAGAAGGTTTTTGAACTTAATGTCTTTGCATTGGCCTTTGACCTTAATAAACCTTTTGAACTTGATTTTCCAACTTAAAAAAAAAGAGAAAAGCTACCTATTTCTAAAGTCAAAAATTAAAAAAAAAACAAATATGTGAATTGGGACAAAGGTAGAGCAATGATGAGTATCACTGAGTAACCGGGGACACGGGCATCACAAATGTCTGTCTTCGCGTCAAAAAGTCCTTCATTATCTCTGCATAATGGTATGATGGTCACTCACACTGAGTAACTGGGGTACGGGCTCCCAAATGTCTACCTTCACGTCAAAAGGTAACAGTGATCCTAATTACCACTTAAATTGTTCAAATGCTAGAAATAGAGTGGAGCCTCCAAGATTTAAATCAAGGGCAATAGGTTGTCTATTGTCAATTGTTCATGTAGACATTGCCTTCATTTACCAACTGAACATCACCTACTAAGGTATATGATTTTCTTCAATGGTTTTATTCAAAAGGGTTATCTCATTTTCATGTGTTTTTGAACGATGTATTCTAAATGCTATAACTTGAGATTCCGGAGTATTATCTCTTAACCATTGTAGAGTTTTTATGTGTCTTAATACTAGTGTTTATGACATTTTGTAGTGGGTATAACCTATTCTCAACCTTGCAATCTCATTTGAACACTCATTCCCCACTCAATTCTTTCACAATTCAGTTATGTGGTCACACAATTCTTTGCTTCATTCTTTTACTTGTGTGCACCCATTATCTTTTTGAATGTTGCCAAAAGGGGGAGAAACATCAATTGTGCATAAATTGAATTTTTGCCATCATCAAAAGGGGGAGAATGTTGGGTTCTCATATTGGAGAATGTTGGGTTACAACAAGTGCTTAAATGTTTTTGATGATGAGCAATACTAATTGATGTTATGTGAAATGTTCACAAATGGTATGTTGTTTTTGATGAAACATTTCATGAACAAGACAAAATTGATGTGTTATGAATGTGTGAAACATGATGAGAATGACAATTGGATGCAAATGAAACACATGTTTTATATGTTCATTATATCTCACTAATTATGTCTTTTAATGTAGGTGAGATTCCATGCAAGACAAAGCCCAAAATCCAAGTGCAAAAGAACAAGACAAGTTGCTGAAATAGTGCACTGTCAACAGATGACAGTGCATCTGTCAACAGATGAATAGTGCATTGATGCATCTGTCGACAGATGATTTTTACCTGTCGACAGATACACTCAGAAATCTATTTCCAGAAAGCCAGTCTTCCGGTTCTTGCAAACCTGTCAGCATCTGTCGACAGCAGCAAGTCGGCTGTCGACAGACGGAGTTCGGGAAGATCTAATGGCCAGGATATGATCTATATTTTGGTGTTTCCTTTTAGCATGACTCTCTATGCTTGGACACCACTATATATGGATCATATGAGGCTATTTTCGCAGCAAGGAGCCACCATACCAAAACCCTAAGCAAAGGTCAAGATCAAGGCTTTCTTCCTGCTGCCCTGCTTCATCTCTCTGCCCAGAACAAAGAAGAACAACCTTCAACCGGAGTTGAAGCCGGTTCGTTGTGGTTCAAGCTTCTCCATCAACTGATACTTGTCAAGACAAAGCTTGGAGTTTTCTGGACGACCAACGAGAAGAGATCTACATCGGGATTTGATTCTTCATCTCAAACTCTTCTCCTTTCACTACTTTCATATATCTGTGTGTGTGCACTGATTGAGATCAGTACGGATGTTGTGGAAGTGTGGATTGTTGTTCTGATGCGTGTTTGCATCAGACAACGTGTGTGTGGTGTGTTGGTCAGATCAAGGCTAGAGGATCTGATTTTTGTGGACTTGATCTAGCGTGTGTGTGTGTGGTTGAGCCGGTGTGCTCGTGGTGTGTGTACTCAGTTCTTGAGTAGTGTGTCCTCACTGTGTGGGGGGGGATGTAGGAGTCACGTGGTGTGATCTCCTAACCACCTAAAAAATCCCTTGTGCACTGTGGTTGACTTGTGGTTTGCATTGTTTGCGCTAGATGCATGCCTAGGGATTTCGTTCACACACTACTTGTTAATCTATTCACACACTTATATCAGATCAAAGGGGTTTTAATTGAGTAGATCTTTTAATCCGAAGTAATTTTCATATTGCTTAAGTTTCCGCTGCAAATCTATTCAACCCCCCCTTCTAGCTTTGCCATAACCGAATATATCCGAAAATCCTAGTGTGCATTCCAAGGTGACATAGATCCTTAGTGCACATTAGTGTCTTTGTGCCTGATTAAGTGTCAAGTGTTAAAAGTTCGTGCTCATGCATGCTTGCTTGCGTGATATGGCCATCTTGCATTCTTGCAATTAAGTGATATTTACGTGCTTGTACATGCTACTAGTGCTATCTTGTTACATCATTCTAGATCTTGTTCAATCACTCTGATTAATCTATCTTGTTCACGTATCGTGTTTACTTGGATATCGTTCATGCATATCTTGATAGTCTTGTCTGCCTAGTTCTTAAAGTGTTATTACTATATCATTTCCCGCACATTGAGATATAAATCTACTGGGCTAGTTTACTCATTCCCTACTTTTCAACATCTAGGTGATATTGAAGTGGAAGATGAAGGTCAAGACTTTGATGGGAATGTGTCAGAGTGATGAGTGTGTTCCAACCTTAGTATCTATCATTAGCTTATTTGAGGATGTAGTAGACAGCAAGGATATGTAATTTTTGTTTATTGAGTCTTAGTCTTGTAGTTTAACAATGAAAGAATATGTATTAGTTCTATTATGAGACGAAACAAAGGTTTGCGATTTGAATACAAGATTAGTCGTGTTCATTATTTAGGCCCTATTATTATGCATGTGTTGTTACACATCTAATGCTCGCTAGCTAGAGGCTTATTTTCTGACTGCTCACGTCTCGGAATATCGATTTTTAACTCTCAATATCTCCGCTGCGTAATTCTCGGGACGTGACAGTTTAGTGGTATTAGAGCCTAGAAAATAATAGGAAAATTGAAGTCCTAGGTTTAAGTGATACCCAAGAATTACGTCATGGAAAATACATATAGTGCCTGATGAGATTGGGTAGTAGAGAGGGGAAATAAAATAGTGTTAAGAAATAAGCAACCATACCCATCGATCTTTATGATACAATTAAGGACATTAATTAGTCATTGTTTTTTCTCATGAACTCTGTAAAATTCCTTCATTTGCAATGGGCCACAACCAGTGGAAGCAATGCAAGAGACTATGGCAGGACATACTCAGGCCCTGCAAAATGTGGTACAAGCTGAAGCTCAAACTGGAGCTCAGAACGGAGCTGGCGACCTACATCGCAACTTCCATAGTCTAAACCCCCCTCGTTGTTGAGCAACTACCCCTAAGAAAATCATTTAATACTTTAAATTTATATAACATTGTGATTTTGCTATGACAAAACTTTTTAAAAAACTCTTACAAATTAAATACACTAATACATATACCACAAAAAATATTTTGAACGACTTCCTCTCGAAATGTTTCTAAGTCGACAAACTACTCTATGTGTATCATACTGAATCCAACTGTTGACTCCAACTATATAGAGTTGAATTTCTCTGAGTCTTGAGTTCTAAACTCCAACTCTCGGAAGTCGAATTCCACTCTCCGACTCCCAAAAGTCGAATCTTATATGTTTCACTGCAACTTCTGAGATCGAATGTCAAGGTGTGTCTTCATGATTCTGACCCTGACTTCTAGAGTCGAATTACACCTTCTTCTGAAACTGACTTCTCTGACAGTCTATGTACTTATACTTTTTTATGTTGACATGACACTTTTTGTTTTTGTGGTGATTCATCTGCTTAATAATCTTAGGGAGAATTAATTGTTGGTCCCTGGCAGGGGCGAACAATATTTTCCCATCCCTGACAGCTTTTCCATCAACGCACGGTCACTGCTTTATGGAGACTAATTTCCAGTCCCTGGGGTTAACGGACGTTATGCCTCTTCTCGCAAATGCCCATTCCACCCCCAGCCCTATATGACGCGTGACTGTCTTTAGCTTTAATGCCTTCGAAGAAGGTAGGCAATGGCACAACGCTTCTCGCCGCGGCGTTGCGAAGAGGAGCCCAGGGTTGCCATTGGGTGTGCTGCGAAGAGGAGCGTAGGCTTGCCATCGGGTGGAAGATTCTGGCTTCCAGTGAACTTTTGTAAACTAGTTCTCATTTCCTTCTATCCCCGGTGTAGGTGAGTTGGTCAGTGGCGTTTCGATAAAACTGGTTCTCTGTAGATCCACATCCGTAGTCGCCATACGTTTTTATTGCCAACAATGTTTCATCATATCCGGCAGTAGTAGTCCGACAGTGTAGTCGGAGGGTTTTTTCTCACTCCTATTTGTTATTTACTCAACTTTTTCATGCAGTTCTTCAAATCCACGTTTTTCTGTTCTGATAGACAATGGTTACCGTCGTTAGAAAATTGTTATAGTAGACAAATAGTACATGTTACTCTGAAAATTTTCTCTTTTGTCTAAGTTTGTCTATTTCGATTGTGTAACAACTTTCGAAGTAATTATACACTTAACTGTAACTCAGTAACTGTGATTACACACTTAACTCTGTAACTCAGTAACTGTGTAACAATGTTCTAAGTAGTTACACAGTTCACTGTGTAACTTTTTAATTGTGTAACAACTTTCTAAGTAGTTACACACTTAACTGTAAACTGAGTAACTGTGTAACAACTTTCTAAGTAGTTACACAGTTAACTATGTAACTGAAAAACTGTGTAACTGAGTAACTCTTTAACTGTGTAATTGATTAACAAGTTCAAAAATAATTACATATTTAAACTGTGTAAATATGTGATTACCTACTATTTTTGTACGTAAGTGTCTAACTATTTGTATTTCTATTTGTGTAACAACTTTCGAAGTAGTTACACAATTAACTGTGTAATTGAGTAACTGTTTAACAACTTTCTATGTAGTTACACACTTAACTTTGTAACTATGTAACTGTGTCGATGGCATCATTATACACACGAAAATTGCAGGATCTAGAGAAATTACCACTTTGTCGATCTGCTGGTTCTTGCTTGATGGCAATACCACCTCTGCGATATCATGTGGATATGGGTGGTGTGATATACTAACAAGTTACACTACTAACAATCACAATCGCAAATATTATAGTGTAAGGTCTGTATATACTGTGGACTTCGTGGCAGATTATTTCTTTGTAATACTCAGTATATGCTGAAGTACCATGTTTATTCTTGTAGCAACCTGGATTTTTTGAAAATAAAAATTTAATAATAATAAAAATAAAAGCAATTAGAAAATCAAATAAAAGAGAATTAAATAAAACTCATTAAATGAAAAGAAGTAATGGGCTTTATTAAACGGACCCATTAGAAATTGGTGGGCCAAATTAGGGATTTTAAAAGAGAAATAATAGAAAAATACCTAAATTCGTAACTAAATTATTACTTAAATAGAAAATGGGTATTTAATGCATTAAAAAGTTAATTTAAGTTAGATTTGGATTCCTAAACCTACCCTAATAGGTTGGCCACGAATTTGGGTCCCAACCTAACCCAAATTGGAATGGCATGCTTAGAAAGAGGAGAGAAATAGGAAATCTCAGAATTAAATAGGAGTTAGAGTTCTATTAGGAAATAGAAAGGGAAGAGACATAAATACTCTCTTAAAGCTCCATGGTTGGCCCTAGCTCATTGCTAAGGGTTCTGGACTAGGAGGAGAGGCCAAGGAAGAGGAGAATTCATGCGGAGAAGAACCTCTCAAACTCTCATCCCCGTTCTTCAAGTTCTAGCCCTAGAAGAGGAATCGACCAAAGGTAGGCATTCTCATGAGCAAAACTAAGTCAACTTTGTCTATAGGTTGATCTAAACCTCAGAAATCAAAGCCCTCTTGTCTCATATTTTTCCATCGAGAAAATCTTTTGTTCTTAATTTTTGAAGTTCTGTAAACTCCATGACCCCAAGCCCCTTCTAATTCTTGATCTCCATGTATACTGAACCACATGCTACAAAATTTTTATTAGGATACTGATGCATGTTAGGCTTCTTTTGCCCCTAAAAGCCCTAATTTGCATTCATCCTATCTTGCGAATTAAGTCGTTGATCTCATCTGTGTGCTATTCCATGTTCTTCATGAATACATATGACCAAAGCATGTCGAAACCCTGTTTGCTTTCCAATCCCTATTTATTGAAAGTACCCATGCATGTCTACATCAATTCTCAACTAGTTTCATGATTTTTCATCGCTTGTACAATTAGTTATGATTTTTGAATCTTGCTGTGTCAAAAAGGGTAAGTCTGGCCCGCAATCCAATACACTGTTCTTTCCCTGTCGGACTCGGGCGCAAAACCTGTGAACGCGACGGCCTGATAGGCCACATTCACAGGGCCATCGCGATAGTGCCTTCAATCACGATATGATCGCGACAGGGCCTATCGTCGCGATCTGGCTGCCCGATCTGAAGAGCCCGTCGTGATCCTCAAGCGACCCTATCGCGATCTGCCTGCCCGAATTGACAAGGCCATCGTGATCCTTACAAGACCCCATCGCGATCTCAGTTAACCCCATCGCGACCCTTACTAGGGTGCGTCACGATCTCAGATTTTGCATGAAAACCCCCAATTTTCGATGCTTTGACTCTCTACCATACTTGTACACTTTGCTAACAGTCATACACACCGAAAATTTCACTTGTCATAATTTAAACATTTATGTGTGATTAAAATACATGCACATGATCTTTCTCTATCTATAATTTCTCTAAACCATACACACTTGAACCCTCCAATATGGCTTAATTTGGCATAAGTATCTGGTAATTTATGTAATTAAATTGCCATAATAAGACTTGTCTTCGTTTCTCGCATTGTTTTGGGAATACCGTTATCGACGCTCCCTGTTCTAGAATTCCTCTAAAATGTCGAGCACTTGTTTTCTATTATGACTCTCTCTTGACTTGGACAAACTCTCCGTCGGATACTCCTTCTGCCGGACTAGTGAATCCTTGTTCAAGGACTCCTAAGTCTTCTCTGTCCATGGATTCCCACATGGTCGACGAGCCGGTCGTACCCTAACACCTATTACACCCTTTAGGGATCAATATGGTCCAAACGGCTATTAGAAGTTTGCTCTTATCTTGAATCACCACCGGAACTCTGGACCTATGCTTAACATGGCCAGTGGAAGGGTCGTGTCAGCCCCCATATTTAGCACCGGAATAAATACCGGGAGGCGTGAACGATACAAATAGCATATCACAGTTGAGTAACGCAGAGTCACAATTGAATATAATAACACATTTGAGGCTATATTATGATCACCCAAAAGTATACTTTATTTCATTCCATTCAACTAGATACAACCATACATAAGAAAGAGCCAACTAAAGGGTCCATTATTCCAATAAAACTTCAAGAGAAGTTGCACTATTACATAGACTACTCAATTGTCTATATCTAAACTGTCAACTACTCATATAGCGGGTGCTCATCACTCTTACCCGGCCCTATCGGACTCCACTGGTTCCTCATCACTACCTGAAAAGGGCAGGATGATAGGGTGAGCGAACTAGCTCAGTAGGATTTACATCTCAATATTGTGCGGGCACTAGTATACATGATTAACATTTTAAATAGGCAGATATGCACATGAATATGATGACAATGTATGCAAAACTAACAGATTGAATAGCAAATAGAACAGATATCATATCAGATCAAATGTCGAGTTGCATATACAATGAACATATATTTCAAGAGTAGAATCGTATCAAAAGAGATTGGTCATATTCAAACAGATATCATGCATTCACATGATCAGAGGTATCATATCAAATCTTATCATATCACATCAAATCAAACTTATCACTTCAAACAAAGGCACATTCACACTAATCTTGAGTATTTGTTTGTGCTATGCCAAGCACCAGAAGTCCATACTCCCGCGGTTAATAAGTACGTTGGGGCGCTCCTCCCCAGGACCGGACCGGGCCCCTTTTTTTTGCACAGGCATTGGATCAAATTTGGACCGGAGTCCCACGTTGTGCCGAACAAATAGATTCATATTATGGCCACAGAGTTTCAATAACAAGCTCGTAGTAAAAGGAACATGATCATTCATATAGTCAAGGTATGACAAATAGCTCAGAGAACAAGGCAGGATAACGACATATCTTATGTTTCATAATTCGTTAATGTCTTGACATGTGGATGTTTCTAAGGACAGATCGTATGCAGAACATGTGCTCTCAATTCCTAAGAAGGGTGTGCCTATTCGTGCAAAGGTGTAAGTGATGTGTCACGGATTTTTCCTAGCATGTATGCATATGACAAATAATTAATTGAACACCGGAAAGCATGTAACTATTGAAACTCATATGCAAATCATGACATTAACACCACTAACAAGTCCATACTAACATGTATTCATCCCCACATTCATATCATATTCTTATCTTATCAATTGACAATAAGCAAGATCACAAGATGACCCAATGGACATAAGATCAATCACAATTACACATTAGAATCCTATTCATATCATTACTATTTTTCAATGGGTTGATTTATTTTAGGTCCATGCATACTATATAACATCATGCACATGCTAGTAGACATCATGAATGATCAGACCCAAAATATGTAATTTTTTTTGTAATGGTAGTGTCGACACTAGATCAAGTAGTGTCGACACAATGTTTCAAATACAAGGCAAAAAGGTCAAGTAGTGTCGACACTAGATCAGGTAGTGTCGACACTAGAGATAACTCCCATAAAACCTTCTGGTCAATCTGGGACAGTGTGTCGACACTAGCTCAAGTAGTGTCGACACTAGAGGCCTTCCCAGAACACCTTTTGAGCTGTTTTGGGACAATGTGTCGACACTAGAGGCCCTCCCAGAACAAAAGCCATAGGTCAAGTGTAACCCGAAAACACATATCATGCAGCGGTTTACTTGCCCTGCTTATAACTCTCTAAAAAATGACATTTAGATAAAACATTCAACATTAAAGATGACGAGGACAACTAGTAGAAGAACTTTTATGTTGGGTGTTTGATCTAATTCGATCTCGAATCTCAAGAAAACATATGAAGAACATAAAGCTAAGTGCAGACTGAAATCACAGTATCTTGCGACAACTCTCTTACCATGCCTATAACTCTATAAAGAAAGGCTTTTGGACAAAATGTCCAACATAAAAGATGATCGTGACTACAAGTAGAAGAACTTTCATGAAGGAAGTTTAGTCTAATTCGGTGTCAAATCACATACATATAAGAAGAACGGGAAAAGCCCTAACTGTGCGAGACTTCGGAAAAACCACGAATACACAATGTATACTCCATGAAAACTAGTCAACCAAGTGCAAAATGAACCTAGACTCAAAGAACTACATGATGGTGTTGGTTTTCTTTAATCTTGGCCCGAGAACACCTACCTTTGAATGCTAATAACTCTCTGCAGATTTCTGGGTTGATGCAGAGCGAGGTTGAGGAAGACCACGTTTTCCCCAGCCGTTCTCCACACCTCCAGCGCTCCAAACTTGCTGCTCATGACCCAAACTTATTGCTAACCCTTCCCTAAACGTTTTGTGAGGAGTTCTTATTGTTTTAGGGTGTAGTTACAAGTCCTAACGGGACTAGGAAAGGGGCTGCGAATTCTGCTCCCTGCTTTCCAAGAAATCTGGGATTCTCTCACTCAAAGGAGGTAGCAAAGGTTTAGGAAACCACCTCTTAGAGTTGGATCCGGTTTTGGCTTACCTTGCATGACTAATCACCCTAATTTTAACCCTAAATTGCCCTCTCTAATATTGCATAATTACATACAAAAATTTCTGGGTATTTTTCTTGTCCCAATTTCTATCCTTGGGCCAAATGTGCTCCATTGGCCCAATCTTGTTAATGGGTTATTAATACATAATGTTGTAAGCCTCTCCAACATGTTTATTTAATTTATGGTTGGGTTATTTTTTCGTGTTAACAATTTTCTGACTTAGTTTCCTAATTCGGGTAACTTGGTCACGTGTGACGTACACTCGGTCAATCGGATTTTTTGTTGCACGAATTCTTTCGTGGAACACTTAGGGACAATATTGGGGTTGATTTATAGTTTTTACGGAAATTTTTGATGTGTTTTCTCACGTACAATAATGGTATGTAAGTTCTATCATTCTGATAATATGGAAGTTATTTATTTACTAATTTCATACTTGAATTTGTTCATGTGACATAAGTTGTTCATTGATCCAATTTCTTTTATGGACTATCCCCTCATATTGTTTGGAGTCCACCATAAATTTCTCATTTAGTTTATGATCTCCTTTATACACCTAATAATGGGTTGTCCAACTTATTTCCTAATTACGATAAGAAGTCACACTAACTCTTAAATATATCCCAAATGACTTTTATTGACCCAAAATTCTTGATGGATCATTAGAGGATATTATTTTAAGTCCATCTATGATTTTTATTTAATTTTCTGGCTCCTCTAGGTATGTGTGATAATGATTTCCTGACTTATTCCCTGATTACGACACTCAGTCGTAAAACGCCTTAAACTTGGACCATCCGATTTTCCTTTACACAATTTCTCTGTGGGTCATTAGGGAGTATTATTTAGAGTTGAACTGTGATTTTTATGAAATTTTATAATGGGTTTTTGTATGTATGATATTGGCACGTTCATTTTTGCTATTTCACAAATATTGATTTTATCGTTTTCGATTTATTTTTAATTTTCCAATTACCGAATTTTCGGGGTGTTACATCCTCCCCCACTTAAAAGAATTTGGTCCCCAAATTCACATGTGTTTACGGGCTGGACTTACAGGGAATCAAATTGTGAATTTACTCATGACATAATGATTGATTGATGATGGCACTTCAGGGTCAAATAAAAACGAGTTAGAAATGATACCTCTCCTTTACCTCCTATTTTGGGTTGTGCTGCCATTTTTTTTTCCTGAGCTCAATTTCTCCATTGGGCAATCCTTAACCTTGTGGTCTTGGCTACCACAACAGAAACACTTGCCTTGAAATTTCCAGCACTCCTCAGTCCGATGATTTTTTCTGTTGCAATGCTGACATCTTTCTACAGAGCGGGAATTAGTTTCTTATTGCACTTCTTTCTCTTGTGCGATCTGTTACTGTTGTCGGGCCGTTTCTCTCTGACTATAGGTTTGGAGTTTCCTGTGGTTGAAATTTGTTCCTTCTCATTGTTTTCGCCAACTCCTTTGTCATCAATAGACCTTTCCTTCCCATTTGTATCTCCCTTAGCCTTTATTAGGGCATCCTCTAACAGTTGAGCAGCTTGTCGTAGTGCTTTGGTTAATCTTTGGACCGACCCTTGTCCGTCCATAGAGGGTGTAGGAATATCCTCCATTGCTGTTTATTTAAGTTCCTTCAAAACAAACTATCACACGGTCAGTCTTCTTTACTCCTTGTTGATGCCTTGTAACTTACAATATTTAATTATTAATAAAATTTTGGACTAAGCCCAGTTTCTACCCAATCTCACCAGGTAGATACAAAGTTCTTGACACAAGCTGAGGGTTATAATGAATTCCTGATTGCCTAGGAGTTAGCGGAAAGCCCAGTGTAAGGTCTCGAGTCTTAGTGGATCCTTATTGGATCTTGTAGAGGTCGGATGTGGTTGATGACAATGGATATTGCCGTTGACTTAGGGTTGACGGCCAGGGGCTAGCCGTTAACTTGGTTTTAGCGTCCAGCGATGTGGACGTTTGTCGTTGAACTTGACGGCAAGCCGTCCGGACGTCGACCCATTGGCGGTTCAAATAGGCGGCAAGGTATGTGGACGTCTATTTGTAGCTTCTGTAGAAATAGGGCAGCCCGAGAGCAGCAACTTTTCCTTTTCTCTTCCTCTCTTTCCCTCCACTTTTACCTTTGTCCGTTTCCACCACTTCTGATGGTTGATGGGAGCTCGTGGGAAGACCCTGGTACGTGTGGCGGTGTTAGATCGGAGGAAATGCGAAGATTTGGTGTGATTCGCGCGGAGACTTCGAGGGTTCCAGCGTGATTGGTGGGTGTTTAGGAGTTTTCGGGGCATTCTAAGGTAGGGACTTAACCCCTAAACCCTCCTTAATAGATCAGCATGCTTAACTATTGTAGATTAGTACGCTAATTATGTTTTAGGGTTGGGTTTTGCCATGCTGAGATTTTGGGTGATTTGGGCGATCCAAGTGTTGGATCGTGGATTTCCGAAGTTCTGGTAGTGTTAGAAGATGTGAGGAGATGTTTCCCTCCATCAATTTTATGGTTGTTGGGCGGATTTGCCCAGTTGGATTGACCTGGCGCTGTTCGGGGGCTGAGGATATTAACGTCCACATATGTTGACGTTGAGATCTTCAATGTTGATTTTAACGACAAGATCTATTGCCGTTAACCAAGTGTTGGCGGAAATATGAGTGCCGTCTACATCTTGATTGGCGACATTCGATATTGTCGTTAATATCTTGTGTCCCAGCAGGCCTTGGTCCTGTTTTGTGTTTCAGGTGTTGACGTGCGATGTCCGCCTGTTAACACAATTTGCCAGGCTTAGAGTGTGGCTATTCCTGTGAATATGTGTAATTAACTGTGTCGAGACGTGACACGAGGTGTCCGTCTATTGTACGGTGTTTCAGACATTGAGAACGTGACCGTCTGTACTCGCGTTGAGTTACCGTGCTTCTGTTTCTGTTTGTCACCTGGACATAGAGCGACACTCTGTCTAGATGACCGGCATGTGGGGGTCCTCCGTCGGTGAGCCAGGACATTGAGAGCGTCTCTGTTCTGTGCGTACTCCTTGTGGTGGTTTCGAGCTGGTCTTCGTGGAGCCCCTTCTCTACCGCTAGGGTCAGGCGTAGGGGGAAAACCGGTCGTGGACCAGATGCGAGAGAGAGCGTCTGTAGTGTGCACACGTGGCTAGGGTTGAGAGACTCTATGGTGACGGGACGCCGAGCCACAGACCCTAGCTGAGTCCTACTTACTGTGTGTGAGTGTGTGTTACTGAGCCGCGAGGTTTAGAGTTTTGTAACGCACTCCTGTCAAGGAGACGCGTGGTTGTTACTAGTTTTGGTTGATGCGATGTGTATTTACTTTCTGTTTTTACTTTCCGCACTTTAGTGCTGTTGCCGGTAGGGGTTAATTTTCCCTACTGGTCTCTTTTCTTGAGACTCACTCCCCTCCCTTTCAGGTGGGTCGTCGTCGACTCCCATTCCAGGCGAGTCTAGCCACTCCGGTGTTCGTGCGCCCTAGCTGCAGTGAGTAGTACTTTTTGTGGTACTTCTGTACTCTGTACTTAGCTCGGACTCTAAGTTGTTCATGTTATGTTTCATGTATAGTGAAATTTTACATCTTTACGTGGTGTGTATCTTTTTATATATAGTCTCCTCAGACGTTCACTTTTTACCCTTCCGAGCTTGTCTCGTGGGTGCGGGTCAGAATTCGGGTTACTGGTAATGCGGATTCTGGGTTGGTACACCCAGGCTCGTTCGGTAGCCATTAAGGTATTAAGTACCTTCAAGATAATAATATAAGTCAGTCATCGAATATATCACATGTGACTTCTATTCCCATGGTTCTACCCAAGCTCACCTTAGGTACGACAGATTTTGACTCGTGTGATCTAGTTTCATCCTATGTTCCTATTCCCTTGGACCCTAAAGTTTAGGGCTCTGATACCAACTGTCACGCCCCGATATTTAGCACCGAAATAAATATCGGGAGGCGTGAACGATACAATAGGCATATCACAGTTGAGTAACGCAGAGTCACCATTGAATATAATAACACATTTGAGGCTATATTATGATCACCCAAAAGTATACTTTATTTCATTCCATTCAACTAGATACAACCTTACATAAGAAAGAACCTACTAAAGGGTCCATTATTCCAATAAAACGTCAAGAGAAGTTGCACTATTACATAGACTACTCAATTGTCTATATCTAAACTGTCAACTACTCATATAGCGGGTGCTCATCACTCTTGCCCGGCCCCATCGGACTCCACTGGTTCCTCATCACTACCTGAAAAGGCAGGATGATAGGGTGAGCGAACTAGCTCAGTAGGATTTACATCTCATATTGTGGGGGCACTAGTATACATGATTAACATTTTAATAGGCAGATATGCACATGAATATGATGACAATGTATGCAAAACTAACAGATTGAATAGCAGAATAGAATGATATCATATTAGATCAAATGTCGAGTTTCATATACAATGAACATATATTTCAAGAGTAGAATCATATCAAAAGTGATTGGCCATATTCAAACAGATATCATGCATTCACATGATCAGAGGTATCATATCAAATCTTATCATATCACATCAAATCAAACTTATCACTTCAAATAAGGCACATTCACACTAATCTTGAGTATTTGTTTGTGCTATGCCAAGCACAAGAAGTCCATACTCCCGCGGTTAATAAGTACGTTGGGGCGCTCCTCCCCAGGACCGGGCCAGGCCCCTTTTTTTTGCACAGGCATTGGATCAAATTTGGACCAGAGTCCCACGTTGTGCCGAACAAACAGATTCATATTATGATCACAGAGTTTCAATAACAAGCTCGTAGTAAAAGGAACATGATCATTCATATAGTCAAGGTATGACAAATAGCTCAAGAGAACAAGGCAGGATAACGACGTATCTTATGTTTCATAATTCGTTAATGTCTTGACATGTGGATGTTTCTAAGGACAGATCGTATGCAGAACATGTGCTCTCAATTCCCCAAGAAGGGTGTGCCTATTCGTGCAAAGGTGTAAGTGATGAGTCACAGATTTTTCCTAGCATGTATGCATATGACAAATAATTAATTGAACACCGAAAAGCATGTAACTATTGAAACTCATATGCAAATCATGACATTAACACCACTAACAAGTCCATACTAGCATGTATTCATCCCCACATTCATATCATATTCTTATCTTATCAATTGACAATAAGCAAGTTCACAAGATAACCCAATGGACATAAGATCAATCACAATTACACATTAGAATCGTATTCATATCATTACTATTTTTCAATGGGTTGATTTATTTTAGGTCCATGCATACTATATAAGATCATGCACATGCTAGTAGACATCATGAAATGATCAGACCCAAAATATGCAATTTTGTTTGTAAGGGTAGTGTCGACACTAGATCAAGTAGTGTCGACACAATGCTTCAAATACAAGGCAAAAAGGTCAAGTAGTGTCGACACTAGATCAGGTAGTGTCGACACAGTGCTTCAAATACAAGGCAAAAAGGTCAAGTAGTGTCGACACTAGATCAGGTAGTGTCGACACAGTGCTTCAAATACAAGGCAAAAAGGTCAAGTAGTGTCGACGCTAGATCAGGTAGTGTCGACACTAGAGACAGCTCCCAGAAAACCTTCTGGTCAATCTGGGACAGTGTGTCGACACTAGCTCAAGTAGTATCGACACTAGAGCCTTACCAGAATAATTTTTGGGCTGTTTTGGGACAATGTGTCGACACTAGCTCAAGTAGTGTCGACACTAGAGGCCGTCCTAGAAGAAAACCCATACGTCAAGTGTAACCCGAAAACACATCTCATGCAACGGTTTACTTACCCCGCTTATACTCCCTAAACGTTTTGTGAGGAGTTCTTATAGTTTTAGGGTGTAGTTACAAGTCCTAACGGGACTAGGAAAGGGGCTGCGAATTCTGCTCCCTGCTTTCCAAGAAATCTGGGATTCTCTCACTCAAAGGAGGTAGCAAAGGTTTAGGAAACCACCTCTTAGAGTTGGATCCGGTTTTGGCTTACCTTGCATGACTAATCACCCTAATTTTAACCCTAAATTGCCCTCTCTAATTATTGCATAATTACATACACGAATTTTTGGGTATTTTTCTTGTCCTAATTTCTATCCTTGGGCCAAATGTGCTCCATTGGCCCAATCTTGTTAATGGGTTATTAATACATAATGTTGTAAGCCTCTCCAACATGTTTATTTAATTTATGGTTGGGTTATTTTTGCGTGTTAACAATTTTCCGACTTAGTTTCCTAATTTGGGTAACTTGGTCACGTGCGACGTACACTCGGCCAATCGGATTTTTCGTTGCACGAATTCCTTCGTGGAACACTTAGGGACAATATTTGGGGTTGATTTATAATTTTTACGGAATTTGCCGATGTGTTTTCTCACGTACAATAGTGGTACGTAAGTTCTATCATTCCGATTATACAGAAGTTATTTATTACTATTTCATACTTGAATTTGTTCATGTGACATAAGTTGTTCATTGATCCAATTTCTTTTATGGACTATCCCCTCATATTGTTTGGAGTCCACCATAAATTTCTCATTTAGTTTATGATCTCATTTATACACCTAATAATGGGTTGTCCAACTTATTTCCTAATTACAATAAGAAGTCACACTAACTCTTAAATATATCCCAAATGACTTTTATTGACCCAAAATTCTTGATGGATCATTAGAGGATATTATTTTAAGTCCATCTATGATTTTTATTTAATTTTATGGCTCCTCTAGGTATGTGTGATAATGATTTCCTGACTTATTCCCTGATTACGACACTCAGTCGTAAAATGCCTTAAACTTGGACCATCCGATTTTCCTTTACACAAATTTCTCTGTGGGTCATTAGGGAGTATTATTTAGAGTTGAACTGTGGTTTTTATGAAATTTTCTAATGGATTTTTGTATGTATGATAATGACACGTGTATTTTTGCTATTTCACAAATATTGATTTTATCGTTTTTGATTTATTTCTAATTTTTCAATTACCGAATTTTCGGGGTGTTACATCCTCCCCCACTTAAAAGAATTTGGTCCCCAAATTCACATGTGTTTACGGGCTGGACTTACAGGGAATCAAATTGTGAATTTACTCATGACATAATGATTGATTGATGATGGCATTTCAGGGTCAAATAAAAACGAGTTAGAAATGATACCTCTCATTTACCTCCTATTTTGGGTTGTGCTGCCATTTTTTTTTTCCTGAGCTCAATTTCTCCATTGGGCAATCCTTAACCTTGTGGTCTTGGCTACCACAATAGAAACACTTGCCTTGAAATTTCCAGCACTCCTCAGTCCGATGATTTTTTCTGTTGCAATGCTGGCATCTTTCTACAGGAGTGGGAATTAGTTTCTTATTGCACTTCTTTCTCTTGTGCGATCTGTTACTGTTGTCGGGCGTTTCTCTCTGACTATAGGTTTGGAGTTTCCTGTGGTTGAAATTTGTTCCTTCTCATTGTTTTCACCAACTCCTTTGTCATCAATAGACCTTTCCTTCCCATTTGTATCTCCCTTAGCCTTTATTAGGGCATCCTCTAACAGTTGAGCAGCTTGTCGTAGTGCTTTGGTTAATCTTTGGACCGACCCTTGTCCGTCCATAGAGGGTGTAGGTATATCCTCCATTGTTGTTTATTTAGTTCCTTCAAAACAAACTATCACACGGTCAGTCTTCTTTACTCCTTGTTGATGCCTTGTAACTACAATATTTAATTATTAATAAAATTTTGGACTAAGCCCAAGTTTCTACCCATCTCACCAGGTAGGTACAAAGTTCTTGACACAAGCTGAGGGTTATAATGACACTTATCCTATCATTCCTGATTGCCTAGGAGTTAGGGGAAAGCCCAGTGTAAGGTCTCGTGTCTTAGCGGATCCTTATTGGATCTTGTAGAGGTTCGGATGTGGTTGACGACAATGGATATTGCCGTTGACTTGGGGTTGACGGCCAGGGGCTAGCCGTTAACTTGGTTTTAGCGTCCAGCGATGTGGACGTTTGTCGTTGAACTTGACGGCAAGCCGTCCGGACGTCGACCCATTGGAGGTTCAAATAGGCGGCGAGGTATGTGGACGTCTATTTGTAGCTTCTGTAGAAATAGGGCAGCCCGAGAGCAGCAACTTTTCCTTTTCTCTTCCTCTCTTTCTCTCCACTTTTACCTTTGTCCGTTTCCACCACTTCTGATGGTTGATGGGAGCTCGTGGGAAGACCTTGGTACGTGTGGCGGTGTTAGATCGGCGGGAAACGCGAAGATTTTGTGTGATTCACGCGGAGACTTCGAGGGGTTCCAACGTGATTGGTGGGTGTTTAGGAGTTTTTGGGGCATTCTAAGGTAGGGATTTAACCCCTTAAACCCTCCTTAACGAATCAGCATGCTTACTATTGTAGATTAGTATGCTAATTATGTTTTAGGGTTGGGTTATGCCATGCCGGAATTTTGGGTGATTTGGGCGATCCAAGTGTTGGATCGTGGATTTTCGAAGTTCTGGTAGTGTTAGAAGATGTGAGGAGATGTTCCCTCCATCAATTTTATGGTTGTTGGGCGGATTTGCCCAGTTGGATTGACCTGGCGCTGTTCAGGGGCTGAGGATATTAACGTCCACATATGTTGACGTTGAGATCTTCAATGTTGATCTTAACGACAAGATCTATTGCCGTTAGCCAAGTGTTGGCGGTAATATGAGTGCCGTCTACATATTGATTGGCGACATTCGATGTGGCCGTTAATATCTTGTGTCCCAGCAGGCCTTGGTTCTGTTTTGTGTTTCAAGGTGTTGACGTGCGATGTCTGCCTGTTAACACAATTTGCCAGGCTTAGAGTGTGGCTCTGCCTGTGCATGTGTAATTAACTGTGTCGAGACGTGACACGAGGTGTCCGTCTATTGTACGATGTTTCAGACATTGAGAATGTTACCGTTTGTACTCATGTTGAGTTACCGTGCTTCTATTTCTGTTTGTCACCTGGACATAGAGCGACGCTCTGTCTAGATGACCGACGTGTGGGGGTCCTCCGTCGGTGAGCCAGGACGTTGAGAGCATCTCTATCTTGTGCGTACTCCTTGTGGTGGTTTCGAGCCGGTCTCCGTGGAGCCCCTTCTCTACCACTAGGGTCAGGCGTAGGGGGAAAACCAGTCTTGGACCATACGCGAGAGAGAGCGTCTGTAGTGTGCACACGTGGTTGGGGTTGAGAGACTCTGTGGTGATGGGACGCCGAGCCACAGACCCTATCTGAGTCCTACTTACTGTGTGTGAGTGTGTGTTACTGAGCCGCGAGGTTTACAGTTTTATAACGCACTCCTGTCAAGGAGACGCATGGTTATTACTAGTTTTGGTTGTGATGCGATGTGTATTTACTTTCTCTGTTTTTACTTTCCGCACTTTAGTACTGTTGCCGGTAGGGGTTACTTTTCCCTACTGGGTCTCTTTTCTTGAGACTCACTCCCCTCCCTTTCAGGTGGGTCGTCGTCGACTCCCATTCCAGGTGAGTCTAGCCACTCCGTGTGTTCGTGCGCCCTAGCTGCAGTGAGTAGTACTTTTTGTTGTACTTCTGTACTCTGTACTTAGCTCGGACTCTGAGTTGTTCATGATATGTTTCATGTATAGTGAAATTTTACAGCATTACGTGGTGTGTATCTTCTTATATATAGTCTCCTCGGATGTTCACTTTTTATCCTTCCGAGCTTGTCTCGTGGGTTAGCGGGTCAGAATTCGGGTTACTGGTTGGTTACTGGTAATGCGGATTCTGGGTCGCTACACCCAGGCTCGTTCGCCAGCCTTTAAGGTATTAAGTACCTTCAAGATAATAATATAAGTCAGTCATCGAAATATATCACATGTGACTTCTATTCCCATGGTTCTACCCAAGCTCACCTTAGGTACGACAGATTTTGACTCGTGTGATCTAGTTTCATCCTATGTTCCTATTCCCTTGGACCCTAAAGTTTAGGGCTCTAAAACCAACTGTCACGCCCTGATATTTAGCATTGGAAGAAATACCGGAGGCGTGAACGATACAAATAGGCGTATCACAGTTGAGTAACGCAAAGTCACAATTGATATAATAACACATTTGAGGCTATATTATGATCACCCAAAAGTATACTTTATTTCATTCCATTCAACTAGATACAACCTTACATAAGAAAGAACCAACTAAAGGGTCCATTATTCAATAAAACTTCAAGAGAAGTTGCACTATTACATAGACTACTCAATGTCTATATCTAAACTGTCAACTACTCATATAGCGGGTGCTCATCACTCTTGCCCGGCCCCATCGGACTCCACTGGTTCCTCATCACTACCTGAAAAGGGCAGGATGATAGGGTGAGCGAACTAGCTCAGTAGGATTTACATCTCAATATGTGTGGGCACTAGTATACATGATTAACATTTTAAATAGGCAGATATGCACATGAATATGATGAAATGTATGCAAAACTAACAGATTGAATAGCATAATAGAACGGATATCATAGCAGATCAAATATCGAGTTGCATATACAATGAACAGATATTTCAAGAGTAGAATCGTATCAAAAGAGATTGGCCATATTCAAACAGATATTATGCATTCACATGATCAGACGTATCATATCAAATCTTATATATCACATCAATCAAACTTATCACTTCAAACAAAGGCACATTCACACTAATCTTGAGTATTTGTTTGTGCTATGCCAAGCACCAGAAGTCCATACTCCTGCGGTTAATAAGTCGTGTTGGGGCGCTCCTCCCCAGGACTGGACCAGGCCCCTTTTTTTTGCACATGCATTGGATCAAATTTGGACCGGAGTCCAAGTTGTGCCGAACAAACAGATTCATATTATGGCCACAGAGTTTCAATAACAAGCTCGTAGTAAAAGGAACATGATCATTCATAGAGTCAAGGTATGACAAATAGCTCAAGAGAACAAGGCAGAATAATGACGTATCTTATGTTTCATAATTTGTTAATGTCTTGACATGTGGATGTTTCTAAGGACAGATCGTATGCAGAACATGTGCTCTCAATTCCCCAAGAAGGGTGTGCCTATTCGTGCAAAGGTGTACGTGATGAGTCACGGATTTTTCCTAGCATGTATGCATATGACAAATAATTAATTGAACACCGGAAAGCATGTAACTATTGAAACTCATATGCAAATCATGACATTAGCACCACTAACAAGTCCATACGAACATGTATTCATCCCCACATTCATATCATATTCTTATCTTATCATTGACACATAAGCAAGATCACAAGATCCCAATGGACATAAGATCAATCACAATTACACATTAGAATCGTATTCATATCATTACTATTTTTCAATGGGTTGATTTATTTTAAGTCCATGCATACTATATACATCATGCACATGCTACTAGACATCATGAAATGATCAGACCAAAATATGCAATTTTGTTTGAAGGGTAGTGTCGACACTAGATCAAGTAGTGTCGACACAATGCTTCAAATACAAGCAAAAGGTCAAGTAGTGTCGACACTAGATCAGGTAGTGTCGACACAGTGCTTCAAATACAAGGCAAAAAGGTCAAGTAGTGTCGACACTAGATCAGGTAGTGTCGACACAGTGCTTCAAATACAGGCAAAAGGTCAAGTAGTGTTGACGCTATATCAGTAGTGTCGACACTAGAGACAGCTCCCAGAAAACTTTCTGGTCAATCTGGGACAGTGTGTCGACACTAGCTCAAGTAGTGTCGACACTAGAGGCCTTCCCAGAACACCTTTTGGGCTGTTTTGGGATAGTGTGTCAACACTATCTCAACTAGTGTCGACACTAGAGCCCTCCCTGAACAAAACCCATAGTCAAGTGTAACCGAAAACACATCTCATGCAGCGGTTTTACTTACCCTGCTTATAACTCTCTAAGAATGACATTAGATAAACGTTCACACACAAGATGACGAGGACAACTAGGAGAAGAACTTTGATGTTGGGGTTTGATCTAATTCGGTCTCGAGCCCAAGAAAACATATGAAGAACATAAGCTAAGTCCAGCCCGAATCACAGTATCATGCAATGACTCTCTTACCATGCCTATAACTCTCTAAAAAAAGGCTTTTGGATAAAATGTCCAACATAAAGATGATCGTGACTACAAGTAGAAGAACTTTCATGAAGAAGTTTAGTCTAATTCGGTGTCAAATCGCGTGCATAATAAGAAGAATGGGAAAGCCCTAACTGTGCGAGACTTCGGGAAAACCACGAATACACAATGGTATACTCCATGAAAACTAGTGAACCAAGTGCAAATGAACCTAGACTCAAAGAACTACATGATGGTGTTGGTTTTCTTTAATCTTAGCCTGAGAACACCTACCTTTGAATGCTAATAACTCTCTGCATATTTCTTGGTTGATGCAGAGCGAGGTTGAGAAAGACCACGTTTTCCCCAGCCGTTCTCCACTCCTCCAGCGCTCCAAACTTGCTGCTCACAACCCAACTTGTTGCTAACCCTTCCCTAAATGTTTGTGAGGAGTTCTTATTGTTTTAGGGTGTAGTTACAAGTCCTAACGGGACTAGGAAAGGGGCTGCGAATTCTGCTCCCTGCTTCAAGAAATCTGGGATTCTCTCACTTAAAGGAGGTAGCAAAGGTTTAGGAAACCACCTCTTAGAGTTGGATCCGGTTTTGTCTTACCTTGCATGACTAATCACCCTAATTTTAACCCTAAATTGCCCTCTCTAATTATTGCATAATTACATACACGAATTTCTGGGTATTTTTCTTGTCCCAATTTCTATCCTTGGCCAAATGTCTCCATTGGCCCAATCTTGTTAATGGGTTATTAATACATAATGTTTTAAGCCTCTCCAACATGTTTATTTAATTTATGGTTGGGTTATTTTTCCGTGTTAACATTTTCCGACTTAGTTTCCTAATTCGGGTAACTTGGTCACGTGTGACGTACACTCGGCCAATCGGATTTTTCGTTGCACCGAATTCCTTTGTGGACACTTAGGGATAATATTTGGGGTTGATTTATAATTTTTACGGAATTTTCCGATGTGTTTTCTCATGTACAATAGTGGTACTTAAGTTCTATCATTCCGATAATACAGAAGTTATTTATTTACTAATTTCATACTTGAATTTGTTCATGTGACATAAGTTTTTCATTGATCCAATTTCTTTTATGGACTATCCCCTCATATTGTTTGGAGTCCACCATAATTTTCTCATTTAGTTTATGATCTCATTTATACACCTAATATGGGTTGTCCAACTTATTTCCTAATTACGATAAGAAGTCACACTAACTCTTAAATATATCCCAAATGTCTTTTATTGACCCAAAATTCTTGATGGATCATTAGAGGATATTATTTTAAGTCCATCTATGATTTTTATTTAATTTTCGGCTCCTCTAGGTATGTGTGATAATGATTTCCTGACTTATTCCCTGATTACGACACTCAGTCGTAAATGCCTTAAACTTGGACCATCCGATTTTCCTTTACACGAATTTCTTCGTGGGTCATTAGGAGTATATTTTAGTTTAACTGTGGTTTTTATGAAATCTTCTAATGTGTTTTTGTATGTATGATAATGACACGTGTATTTTTGCTATTTCACAATATTGATTTTATCGTTTTCGATTTATTTCTAATTTCCAATTACCGAATTTTCGGGGTGTTACAGGTCGTGAGTTCCTCCTAACTGCCAACACCAAGTGCGCGTGTTGTGCAACTGTTACTATCGCCTGTTTACCCGACGTGTTACGTGCAATGTCCACTAGTTCTCATCTATACTCTACTCTCTCGTCTATTCACGTTCACTCTACTATTTCGTCTATTCATTTAGTGCTCTCATCTATTTCTTGGTACTCTATATTGGCCATTGACTGATTATCTAAATATAAACAATATAACCAATGCCTGGCAATATATATGGGCCAGATCTAGTCCTGGGATGTGCGCTTGAAGTGCAAGTGCCCATGGGAGTTAAATGATCAGAGTGTTTGGCATTACACTCGGTGCTATCTATCTCGACTATCTAAATGACATCAAAAGTGCTATGTTCTCTCGTTGTCTATTGACAAAAGTGCTATACTATACCCGTTGTGCTATTGCTATACTTTGTACTATTTGTGCTATGGCCATCTTGCTATTTGTGGCTATACTCGACGCTCGTGCATATTTGAAAACTTGTGCTATTTCAATCACGTGCTATCATGCTATCTCTCAAGTTACTTGACTCGCTTTCTCTATCATTAGTTACTCTGCCTTTAATACATTAATCATTTAAAGCCTGCTTGATTATTGAGATTTAAGTCCTATTGGCGTTATTGCTCACCTGCGTTATTTGTCGTTGTGTTCTCAGGTGAGACCGAGGATGAACATACACTCAAGAGGACGAGAACGACCAGGAGTGAAGTCATGAGTACCCTAGTGTCCTAGCATTATGTTAGAGTCTAGTTTAGTCTTTTACTTTTATTTCAATGTAATTGGGCCCTATAGAATGGCTCTGATATGAGTGGTTGTAACTAGACATTGAAAGTTATTAATGAGAAGAATTTTTTTTAGTATTATTCAATGCTCAATGGTTTGATGTCTAGTAACTTGCTCTATACCCGGTACTTGCAACTGCCTCGTGTTCCGATATTCCACGTCAGGGCGTGACAATTTTGTGTATCAGAGCCTAGGTTGTTCTTAAGTTTAGGATGATCTAGGTTAACCTGCCTCGACTAGAGTCAATTATCCTACCTATGAGAGTTGTGGTTAGAGCCATGGTAACTAGCTAAAATAACCTCACACACGCACGATTAAATTCCACACCAATATCATGACAATAAGTTATTTTGTAGGAACTAAGCAATCAAGATGACTGCTAAATGTGCTCAAATGAGGGGCATGCAACAGACCATCCAAGAACTGACGTGCGCAATTATGCAAGCTACTCAAGGAGAGGAAATCGTGGCAGTGCAGGCGACCTGCATCGTACTTCAAGAGTCTGAACCCACCTAGGTTCAGTGGATCCACGGATCCAGATGAAGCTGAGCACTGGCTCTAGGAAATGGAAGAATCTTCCGTGTTATGCAATGTGCAGCGGGGATAAGCTGCACTGGCTACATTCCAACTGGAGAAGGACACTCGCGCTTGTGGGAGTCAGTGGAAGCGACCCGAGATAATGGTTAGTTCACCTGGAATGAATTCAAGGAAGCTTTCAATTCTAAATACTTCTCCGAGCATGTCCAAGAAAGGAAGGCTACGGAATTCGCTGCTCTTAAATAGCGGAGCTTGACTGTGGCCGAATATGAAGCCTAGTTTTCAAGACTGGCACGCTATGCCGCACACCATGTGAACACTGAAAGAATGAAGGCTAAGCACTTTCTTAACAGCCTTAAGCCTCAATACATTACCCAACTGACACCTCTCGACATCTAGACCTATGTCGAGATGGTAATGAAAGCTCAGCTGCTGGAAGATGCTACGGACTTCACCGACCGTATCAAAGGGAAGTTCGTGAAAAAGGAAAGACGTCTGACCATCATCTGCCAAGCCGACCAATGGCAAGAATGTCCCTTCAACATCACAGAGGGTCCAGCCAAGAAAGAAACCCAAGTCTTTGTACCAACACTCTAGCCAAAAGCACTGCAAGCACTGTAACAAACTGGGTCACACGCTGATGAATGCTGGAGGAAAGTCGGCGCATGTCTGTGCTGTGGAAGTCATGAGCACCGCATCCCGAGTGCCCGCTACTGAAGAGAATGAAAGGCGCCCTAATGTGCCTAAGAAACAGGAAGACTGCAAGACCTGCATGATGAGGACCCGCTATGGAAGGTGGCATGGTAGAAGGTACCCTACAAGTTTTCTCCTTATCAGCTTTTGTTTTATTTGATACTAGAGCAACTCATTCATTTATATCTCAAAACTTTGCTGATACCCTGACTACAAAACCTATATCCATGGGGTGTGAGTTCTCTATCACAACACCACTAGGAGAAAAGGAAAATTGAACAATACTTTCCCCCTGCCGATGTAATGATCGGAGACCATAACCTAAAAGCCGACCTAGTGTGTATGCCCATGGAAGGCTATGATGTAATTTTGGGAGCCAACTGGTGTCCACTTATGGGGCAAGTGTCGACTGTAAGAAGAGAAGGTTACCTTTAGTGACTTTCCTAAATTGGCATTCACTGGGATTCAACATAGAGACGATGTCTCTAGTCTCTGCCATAAAAGCCCACACATGATAAGGAAAGGTTGCATTGCCTTCCTTGCGGCCGTAGTATTGAAAGGAAGGGTTCTAAGATAGAAGACATCTACATAGTCCAGGATTTCCCAATGTGTTCCTGAAGATTTGCTAGGGATTCCCCCGGAACAAGATGTCAACTTCGCCATAGAGTTAATCCTTGGAGCTGCCCGTATCACGACAACCGTACCAGATGTCACCTGCCGAGCTAAAGGAATTGAAGACGCAATTGATGGAGCTATTAGAGAAGGGATTCATCAGACCAGTACCTCCCCATGGGGAGCACACTGTGCTATTCTTCAAGAAGAAAGATGGATCGATGAGGCTATGCATCGACTATCGTCACTCAATCAGCTCACCATCAAGAACAAATACCCATTGCCTAGGGTCGATGAACTATTTGACCAAATATCTGAAGCTCAGTATTTCCCCAAGATCGATCTTCGATCTAGCTATCATCAAATGAGGATCAAGGATGACGATATCTTCAAGACGGCTTTCAAGAGCAGGTATGGACACTATGAATTCGTCGTTATGCCTTTTGGTCAAACCAATGCTCCTGCAGCCTTTATGCAACTCATGAACAACATATATCGGCCATACCTTGACAAGTTCGTGGTCGTCTTCATCGACGACATCCTCATTTATTCAAAGACCAAGGAAGAGCACGAAGAACACCTGAAGATTGCATTGCAAGTCTTGCGAGACAACAAACTGTACGCAAAGCTTAGCAAGTGTGAATTCTGGATCGAAGAAGTGTCCTTCCTAGCCATGTCATCTCAAAGGACGGCATCTCTGTTGATCCCTCCAAAGTCGAAGCTGTACTCAATTGGGAGAGACCAACCAATGTCACCGATAAGAAGCTTCTTAGGACTGGCTGCTACTACAGGCGTTCATTAAGGACTTCTCAAAGATCGCCGTTCCTCTCATGCGTCTGACACGAAGGAGAATCCCTACTCCTGGAGTAAAGAGTGTGAGAAAAGTTTCCAAACTCTTAAAGATTGTCTTACCTCAGCACCTGTTCTCGCTCTGCCAATAGAGGGAGAAGGGTTCTCTGTCTACAACCGATGCCTCAGGAATTGGGCTAGGGTGTGTATTGATGCAAAAGGAGAAAGTCATCGCCTACTCTTCTCGAAAAATAAGACTCATGAAGTCACTACCTTGTGCATGATCTGAGTTGGCTGCCGTGGTCTTCACCTTGAAGATCTGGAGACATTACTTATATGGTGAAAAGTTCACTGTCTACTCAGACCATAAAAGCCTAAAGTACTTACTCTCCCAGAAGGAACTCAACATGAGACAGAGAAGATGGCTAGAATATTAGAAGGATTTCGACTTCAACATCCAATACCATCTAGGCAAGGGTAATGTCGTGGCTGATGCTCTTAGTAGGAAGCCAATGGCATCTGTTTCAAGTCTAGTCCTTGGCGAGATGCAACTACTAGAACAATTCGCAAGGTTAGACTTAACTATTTGAACATTGAGATGATCGAGTCTTGATTGCCAATATTAAGATTCAATCCGACTTGTTGGACGATATTAAAACCCAACAAGATAATGATCCATTCTTAGTTCGCATCAAGGAAACCTTACTGAAAGACTGGACTTTGCTATGACTGAGAATGGAAGACTGGTGTTCCAAGGGAGGACATGCGTCCCCGATAATGAAGAACTGAAGAGGAGCTAATGGATGAAGCTCACAAGACAAAGTACACTATTCATCCAGGAGGTACCAAATGTATCAAGACATGAAAAGAATATTTTTGGTGGCCGAACATGAAGAGAGAGGTAGCTGAACATGCCACACACTGTCTTACTTGCCGACAAGTAAAAGCCGAACACTTGAGCCCCGCTGGTGTACTCAGACCGCTAGATATTCCGGAATGGAAATGGGAAAGCATTGGCATGGACTTCATCATGGGTTTACCCAAGACTCATGGTGGATTCGACGCCATATGGGTCATTGTCACCGACTAACCAAAATCTGCCCACTTCCTAGCCATAAAGAGTAGTGGTCGGTAGAAGTACTAGCTGCCTTATATGTCAAAGAGATTGTAAGACTGCATGGAGTTTCCATCATCCATAGTCTCGGATCGAGATCTGAGATTCACATCTCATTTTTCGAAAGGACTGCAAGGTGCACTGGGTACTAAACTCAACTTTAGTACTGCATTCCATCTACAAACTAATGGGCAAACTGAATGAACCAACCAAATAGTGGAAGACATGTTGAGAGCTTGCACTATAGACTTCCAAGGATATTGGAACGAGCACCTATCCCTCATTGAGTTCGCCTATAACAACAGTTACCAGACGAGTATTAAGATGGCACCGTTTGAAGCACTCTACGGAAGAATTGTAGATCTCCTGCATACTGGAATGAGGTGGGAGAACAACAATGGCTAGGCCCGGATATGGTACAACAAACAACAAAGGACATACAGGTGATTAGAGACCGGCTTAAGACTGCTCATCTAGACAAAAGAGCTATGCCACAGAAGAGGCGGACTTAGAATTCCAAGTCGGTGATCATGTATTCTTGAAGGTGTCCCTACTCGTGGCATCCAAAGATTTGGTGTGAAGGGAAGCTCAGTCCTAGATTTATCGGTCCTTTTGAAGTACTCGAAATGATTGGTGAGGATGCATACCGACTAGCATTGCCACTAGATTTGGCATGTGTACACAATGTGTTCCATGTCTCCATGCTCAGGAATATGTTTATGATCCTACACACATCATTCGCCACGAGATTGGTTAACAAGGATGTGGCATATGAAGAGAAGCCAGTCAAGATACTAGAACGAAGGTACAATAGCTCAGAACCGTCCCATTCACGTGGTTAATGTCTATAGAATAACCACGAGTGGAAGAAGAGCCACATGGGAACTGGAAGGAACCATCAGGCGGACTACTACCCGATCTTTTCGGTAAGACATTCTCTCCTGGATGATCATATGAATTTGGAGACCAAATTCTTTTAAGAAGGGGAGGATGTAGCAACCTGGATTTTTGAAAAATAAAAATTTAATAATAATAAAAATAAAAACAATTAGAAAATCAAATAAAGAGAATTAAATAAACCCATTAATGAAAGAAGTAATGGGCTTTATTAATGGACCCATTCGAAATTGGTGGGCCAAATTAGGGATTTTAAAAGGAGATAATAAGAAAATACCCTAAATTCGTACTAAATTATTACTTAAATAGAAAAGGATATTTAATGCATTAAAAACTAATTTGAGTTAGATTTGGATTCCTAAACCTACCCTAATAGGTTGGCCACAAATTTGGGTCTCAACCTAACCCAAATTGGAATTGGCATGCTTAGAAAGAGGAGAGAAATAGGAAATCTCAAAATTAATAGGAGTTAGAATTCTATTAAGAAATAGAAAGGAAAGACATAATACTCTCTTAAAGCTCCATGGCCGGCCCTAGCTCGTTGCCAAGGGTTTCTGGACTAGGAGGAGAGGCCAAGGAAGAGAGAATTCGTGGGAGAAGAACCTCTCAAGCTCTCATCCCCGTTAGAAGAGGAAATCGACCAAAGTAGGCATTCTAACGAGCAAAACTAAATCAACTTCTTCTGGGTTGATCTAAACCTCAAGAATTAAAGCCCTCTTGTCTCATATTTTTCCATCGAGTAATTTTTTGTTCTTAATTTTTGAAGTTCTGTAAACTCCATGACCCAGAGCCCCCTTCTTAACTCTTGATCTCCATGTATACTGAACAACATGCTATGAAATTTTTATTAGGGATACTGATGCATGTTAGGCTTCTTTTGCCCCTAAAAGCCCTAATTTTCATTCATCTTATCTTGCAAATTAATTCGTTGATCTCATCTATGTGTTGTTCCATGTTCTTCATGAGTACATATAACCAAGCATGTTGAAACCCTGTTTGTTTTCCAATCCCTATTTATTAAAAGTACCCATGCATGTCTAGATCAATTCGCAACTAGTTTCATGATTTTTCATCGCTTGCACAATTAGTTATAATTTTCTGAATCTTACTATGTCAAAAAGGGTAAGTCTGGCCCGCAATCCAATACACTGTTCTTTCCCTGTCGGACTCGGGCGCAAACCCTGTGAACGCGACGGCCCGATAGGCCACGTTCACAGGGCCATCACGATAGTGCCTTTAATCGCGATCTGATCGTGACAGGGCCTGTCGTCGCGATCTGGCTGCCCGATCTGAAGAGCCCGTCGCGACCCTCAAGCGACCCCCTCGCAATCTGCCTGCCCGAATTGACAAGGCCGTCGCGATCCTTACAAGACCTCATCGCGATCTCAGTTGACCCCGTTGCAACCCTTACTGGGGTGCATCGTGATCTCAGATTTTGCATGAAAACCACCAATTTTGATGCTTTGACTCTCTACAGTACTTGTATACTTTGCTAACAGTTATACACACCGAAAATTTCACTTGTCATAATTTAAACATTTATGTGTGATTAAAATATATGCACATGATCTTTCTCTATCTATAATTTCTCTTAACACACACACCACTTGAACCCTTCAATATGGCTTAATTGGCATGAAAATATTTCATAATGTATCGGTAATTTATGTAATTAAATTTCCATAATAAGACTTGTCTTCGTTTCTCGCGTTGTTTTGGGAATACCCTTATCGATGCTCCCTGTTCTAGAATTCCTCTAGAACGTCGAACACTTGTTTCTATATACACACTCTCTCTTGACTTGGATGAACTCTCCGTTGGATACTCCTTCTACCGGACTAGTGAATCCTTGCTCAAGGCCTCCGTAAGTCTCCTCTGTCTATGGATTCCCACATGGTCGACGAGCCGGTTGTACCCTAACACCTATTACACCCTTTAGGGATCAATATGGTCCAAACGGCTATTAGAAGTTCGCTCTTATCTTGAATCACGCCGGACCTCTGGACCTATGCTTAACATGGCCAGTGGAAGGGTCGTGAGTTCCACCTGACTGCCAACACCAAGTGCGCGTGCTGTGCAACTGTTACCATCGCCTTTTTACCCGACGTGTTACATACAATGTCCATTAGTTCTCATCTATACTCTACTCGCTTGTCTATTCACATTCACTCTACTATTTCGTCTATTCATTTAGTGCTCTCATCTATTCTTGGTACTCTATATTGGCCATTGACTGATTATCTAAAGATAAACATATAACCAATGCCTGGAAATATATAAGGGGCCAGATCTGGTCCTGGGATGTGCGCCCGAAGTGCTAGTGCCCATGGGAGTTAAATGATCAGAGTGTTTGGCATTACACTCGATTGCTATCTATCTCGACTATCTAAATAACAATCAAAAGTGCTATGTTCTCTCGTTGTCTATTGATAAAGTGCTATACTATACCCGTTGTGCTATTGCTATACTTTGTGCTATTTGTGCTATGGCCATCTTGCTATTTGTGCTATACTCGACGCTCGTGCTATATTTGGAAACTTGTGCTATTTCGTTCACGTGCTATCATGCTATCTCTCACGTTACTTGACTCGCTCGCTCTATCATTAGTTACTCTGCCTTTAATACATTAATCATTTAAAGTTTGCTTGACTATTGAGATTTAAGCCCTACTAGGCGTTATTGCTCACCCTGCGTTATTTTTCGTTGTGTTATCAGGTGAGACCGAGGATGACACATACACTCAAGAGGATGGGAACAACCAGGAGTGAAGTCATGAGCACCCTAGCATTCTAGCATTATGTTAGAGTCTTAGTTTAGTCTTTTACTTTTTATTTCAATGTAATTGGGCCCTATAGAATGGCTCTGATATTAGTGGTTGTAACTAGACATTGGAAAGTTATTAATGAGAAGAATTTGTTTTAGTATTTATTCAATGCTCAATGGTTTGATGTCTAGTACTTGCTCTGTACCCGTTTACTTGCAACTGCCTCACGTTTCGATATTCCGCGTCGAGACGTGACAATTTTTCTTTGTTGTGCAGAAAGGATCATGCAACTTCTTTATACGGTGTGATGATTTTTTTGGCCCTTGGGCATCATGTAGTGCAAAGTGCGAATGTAATAGAGATGAGATGATGCAGAACTAGTTGAAGAGAATGAAATTTTAAGAAAGCGAGTACAAGAACTTCAACTTCAGCTAGAGAAGAAGATGAGGATGCTGCAACCCTTGGTCGAGTAATCTCCACCTTGACAATAGAGGAGGCTGATAATTAAAGGATGTTCAAGCTTCAAGTTAGGTTGTGTCAAACATGTTGTCACAAAATGAATGTAATTAAGCCTGTTGTATGAGGGAAGGCAAAGAAATGTGTACTCTCCCAGAATGGGTTCCATTTTGTTTAGTTTCAGAATGTTGTATAAATCAGCATGTTAGATTGTGTAACGCAAAGATATGTACTGACCACATTTCTGTATAAGAAAGATCATGTGGTTCCTGGGTAATGTTGTTTAGTTGAATAATGTATCTAACAATTAAAATCTAACAAGAGCCATAAAATGCTTGTAACTCACTACTATAATATAACTTGTACTTATGCAAATCCACAAGGAATTTATTGAAGTACTTATGTCAGTAATATGTAACAACCTTTGAAGTAGTTTAAGTGTATAACTGCTAAGTATGTAATTACCTACTATCTTCCTCCATACGTATTTAAGTACTTATTTTGTAAGTGTGTAACAACTTTCCAAGTACTTACACACAGTTAATTGTAACTGTGTAAGAACTTATGAAGTAGTTACAGACAGTAAACTCTGTAACTGTGTAACCACTTATGAAATAGTTACACAGTTAATTGTGTAATTGCATAAAATATTGAATTACGTACTTCAAAAGTCTATAAGGAGTACTTTTTGTAACTGGTAACAATTTTTGAATTAGTTACACAGTTAACTAGTTAACTCTGTAACTGTGTAAGTATATAATTACTTACTTTATTTCTACGTAAGTCTGTAAGTATTGTATTAGTAACTTAGTAACAACTTTCTAAATAGTTACACAGTTAAGTATGTAACTGAGTAACATCTTTCCAAATAGTTACACAGTTAAGTATGTAACTGAGTAACAACTTTCCAAATAGTTACACAGTTAGTGGCTGTCGACAGGTGAAGTACAGCTGTCGACAACCAAAAATCCGTTTAGTTGAAAACTTGAACCGGTTCACATTCTAACCGGTTTTCCTTGTGTCGTTTCACTTAGAGAGGTTTATAAATAACCCTAAATGTCGACACACGCCCCTTCACCACCTCATCTTCCTCCAACAGTCCATCCTCCTTATTAACAGAAACCCCTCTGGTGTTTCTGTTCAGAGCGCCATCTCCACTCTCTTTCCCTGCTGCTATCCTTCTCATATCTTCTCCATTCCTTTTTGGTCCATCTCACCATGTCAAGTAGGTAAAGATGGTTGCTCCTTGTCAAAGAAAATCTTCAGAAGAGGCAGGCGACATTTCTAGGGCTCCTGCAGAGCGCCGAGCAACACAGGGCAGACCGCACCCCAGAGGTCATGTACCACAAAACCTGGATCTCTGTAGGGTTCGTGGAGTTTCAAGAAAATAATGCAGCACGATACGTGGATTTCGCCTCCCTTCAAGATATGTTTGAGGGCTTGGAAGACCTATTCCAAAGCAGGATGGCTTCGCTTTGTTAAATCGCAAAAGAGTACTCACCAACTGCTGTTACTGAGTTCTTCAACAACTTGGGTATGTCAGATGAACAAAACTTGTACACTATAGTCAAAGACATCACCTTTCAACTTACCCCAATCTTTTCAACTGTGCCTTTCAAATACCCATCAATGGACTGACATTCTTGTGACATAATTGCATCCTTCTGAGTACTATACTCTTATCACTCAGGAACCCTATGACCCCACAAAGCCATTGCCATATTGAATGGCAACACCTTTCCACCCTTCATCGGATGATTCATCATATTTTCACAACCCTCATTGCCCGAAAGATGGTAGTAGGGAACTTGTAACTGAAGTTCACATAAATTTGTTCTACTATTTCCTTAAACGCCAACAAATCAACTTGCCAAATCTGATGTTTGACCTCATCAACAATGTTACAACAATCCAAAATGCTCAATGCCTTACGCCTGTCCCATCACATCCATCATAAGTTTTGTTGGCATTCTCCTTACAGCAGGTGAGACTGTTACCCTCAAACCAAGAAGTGCATATGATATCACAGTAGCTCATAGGATGGGGTACAAGATGGTTGAAGGCAGAGTCAAAAAGACATTGAAAGGGCAAGAAGCTGCTGAGGAAGACAAGGCTCCGAAGAAGAAGACGAAGACTCTGAAGAAGAAGACGAAGACTGTGAAGAAGAAGACGACAGTGAGCAAGAGGAACAATCAGAAGAAAATGGACATTTCTGGAGGCAATGAGGATGTACCATATTTCCAACTGAACCAGACATTCAGAGTGCCCTCAAGTTCCATTGTCTCAAGATATGAAAGACTTCATCTCTAAACAACTGCTTCAATCTCAAACAACAATCATACAACATATAAACTCAATTTGATCAGTTGAACCAACATTTGATTGAGTTTGAAGCAACACATGGACACAAGAATGGATGCCATTGAATAGAGTCATGGTCAACTTCAAAGGCATCTAGATGGCATGGATTATGGGTTAATGACCTTGGGATGATTTTCAACATCTTCAAAACTTTTACAATCTTCCCTACCCTGAAGATGACAATTTTTCCAACCTTCCATCTCATGGTGCTCAGGGTCCCCGTCGTCCACTCCTCCGAGAGATGACAATCCTATGTTGCCCAGCTAGCAAGCCCAGAGGGGTGAATGGGATTCTTAAATAAGATTATCTAAACCTGTCAACAAAAGCATTCACACAAAACACTATGTCTGACTGTTAGTGTTAGTAGTAAAGAAAACAACCATCACAAACAAGCAACCGCACAACACAAGGATTTTATCCTGGTTCAGACCTCCTTTCCACGGGAGTCCTAGTCCAGTCCTTGAGCAACAACTCAGGATTCTACTACCCAAGGGTACAATCCCCCTCAAGGACACTTACACATCCCCCGCAGCTGGCCTTCTCTTCTTCACCAGGAATACAACACCCTGGAACCCAGGTCTTCCTTCAACACGAAGGGAATAAACCACCTGTTTCAACAGATCCTCTCTTCACCCCAGAAGGAACTTCACAGCAAGTGAATAAGGCGAAATGTCCTAGACCTGATTTGCAACAAGTATCAGATCTGAGGTTGAGACTGAGAGAGAAGGATTCTACAAAAGCGAAGTCTCTCAGAACTCAAAAGGCTCTCTAAAAAATTTTGATAAGAACAAGAGAGCAAGAGCTACAAGGATTGGAATGGACAGAGGCTCTTCTACTTCGAAGACTGTTTGGCTTGAACGCTTCTCTATCAAGTTGATCA